>SKCR01021770.1:5000-241455 GCA_019454045.1 Zanthoxylum bungeanum | reverse complement strand
TAAGGTTATAGTCTTATTGTCAAAACCTTATCTATTCAATATATAACTTATCTTCATGATTATATTCCAATAAAAGTAATATATAGAAAACTATTTTCCAATATTATTTATACTGAAATCGAAATATTTTCCAAAACGTACTTTCAGTTGAAGGATTTTCGGAATATAACATGAAGCATATCCAAGCATACATAATGACAGATTCTCATATTAACATACACTGATCTCCATGAGCATCGTTGTATACCTAACAGTTGTCCATCAGTCATACGGTAAAAGGTTTCTAACATGCATGATATCGGACATAAAGGATCACTCACAAGACCACCGTGATGTCTTGTAATATCCCCAATATGGAGATGTTAAGGGCAGGTGATGGATCCTCACTATCAGACTGAGCCTCTTACTGTATCTAAACTTTCACGATTATTCTTCTATTGTGTTATCTTGACTAACATTTATTAAACTATTTTCATATTCTAATTTATGTTATAAGATCATATTAACTAATATTAAACACTAATATTTTATAGTCATATATCCATTTCGACTTCAATTACACCGATTTACATGCATTCTACCTAATATGAACTACAAACTCTACATAACAGACTCGTACCCTAGTGACTGCAGTATACTTCATTACCTTGATCCCAGGCCTCTAATAAATTATAACTCACCAGATAGAGCTATCTGTAAAATCTGTGGAGAGGGGGGGGGGGGTGAGAGTCTATGAAGACCCGTTGAGTAGATATTATAAAAACAACGTAAAATAATATAATCAAATAAATATCAAAGATCATAAACCAAGTTAAATTTTTTTAATTTAAAACATCATATCAAAACTATACAGGCGTCCATTGCCCGAGTTGCGCGCAAAGACTGAACTATGTACGAGTCAGGACTATGTCGACAGAGGGTAGATGGTCGACCATTTTTAGATGGACAAGACCTTAACAAGTGCCACTAAGGTTTCAAAATCCATAAAATAAAATCATCATACAAGCAATATGGCGAAAAACACAACATATAACAGCCAATAAAAATATCTCATATCTCAGGAAATAAATTTATCCATAGTAATCATTTTCAAAGCTCTTAAAAAAGCATAAAACCAAAAAATCATCAAAACATAAAATGAAATATCAAAAAAATGTAAAAAATAAGTATCCACTCACAGTGCTAGAATGGGCTGGGTGTGCTTCACGGTGTTGGTGATTATTGAGAATTTTGACGCCGATCTAAAGCCAATACAATTCGTTAGATTTCGTCATACGGAATACTTTTCATACAATAAAATAAAATATGAAAAACATGAACATGTAGTCTCGCTGTAAAGTTGGGATACCTAAGTCGTCTACGAATTTTACGGGCTTCAGTTTAGAATTAGGCAAGTGATAATACGAAAGTTCAAATTCTATTTAGCTGCTAAAAATTCACCGCTTGACATCTAATTTTGAAAATTCGCTGTAATTAATTGGTAATGAATTAGAGGTTAAAAGTTTAACGAAAAGAACCTTAATGTATTTAGTTTATGTAGGTTTTTATGGATTTCAATTTTGACTCCAAAAACTTAAGTTATAAGCGAATCTTCAAGGGCTGTTCAAACAAAGATAGAATACAGTAAACTACAGGATACCTAATTTCAAAAATTCGGTCTAAATTCATGTTAAGTTCAAAAATTCTGATTTTGAGATTTTATCCCCAATGTGTCTAGTTTACTCGAAATTTTACGGATTTCAATTTCAATCTACCAATCTCAATATATGATCAAATCTGTACACCTTATTCAGTGAAAAATAACATCATGTCATATGCGAAATTTCTATGTTGCGAATTTTATAACAATTTTATCTTATATCCAAAAATTTTAATTTTTGGGTATGATAAATCTTGACATGTCTAGTTTATGCAGAAATTTACATATTAGACAACAGAGCTCTAGAATTTATGTAATAACTAAAAATAGTGAGACCCATTGAGAATACACTACAACCAAGCTTTCATTGCCTAGCTTACTTAATTCGCCGCCTTACTTAATATATTCAATCCAGCAACCTTTATTATATATATATTTTTAATATTTTAAATACATATTATTACACACAAAACATGATTAATTCCTTAATCTAATCTGGTATTTCGTGGAACACTTAATACACGTTACTTATGCACATTTATTTTACTACATCTTATATATTTATTTAACCTTTATTGTCATCACATTTACACTTCAATAAATCTCAAACACTCATAAACAAACTCAAAACAGCCATACTTTCTCCATGTTGCCGAACACCACACCAAAATACGCCACCATTTTGCACTTTCCATTGCATTTGCAATTGCAGACTTCTAGAAATATAGGGGGGTGTGCCGAAATTTTGGGTAATTAAGATTGGACTAAATGTTATTTTAATTGTGGACAAGTTAATATTAGTAATGGGCTTTTGTTTTGATCTTGGCCCATTGGGTTAATGTTAGGCCCAGTTCCGTATAAGGTCCATTAGCTCTCTAAGTATGACTTCTTCATTTTCTTTTAGTTCGAGAAAAACTCTTATCCGAGTCGCCAAAAATTTAATCTTAACTACACTGTAAAATTTTAGTCGTTACATGTTTCAAGTCAAAGAACCACAATAACTATTCAATTCAAAAAGATAACTATTGATAATTTTATGGAATATCTATTAATCATCTTCTATGAGTCCATTTGATATTCATTCCACTAATGAATATCCACACTTTTATACGAATTTTCGCTAAGCTCAATGTCTGTTGAGACAAACCGTATGTCCGTTACATATATAGAAAATACACCGATCTTACTATTCTAATGATCGACTCATGTCAATACATTGAGACCATAAATTATTTATATTAGAAAGTATGCATGATATTTCTTAACATCATTTGCAATTTTTGCAACTATATTACCATATGTTGTAACACTCAAGTCTTTACTAATTTCATATAAGGTTTCGAGTGTTAACTTAAAATCTCTAACTTTTGGAATGATCTAATATTATATTACATAATGGGCTTTTAATATTTATATAAAAAAATGAATGATGCTCGACCACCAATTTCAACACACATATATGTATCCATACATTCTAATAAGGTTAAGAAACACGGTTCCTTTTAGATAATTTATATTTAGATGGTTTATAATTCAATGAGAAACCATTTATCCTTTTTAATAATTTCATATTAATATTAAATTAGAATTAACACAAAAGTGATTATTAAGAGCCGTCGAGATTTATTAGGAAGGTCAAATATCACCCTCTGGTAACTTATCCAACCAACCAAAAAAAAAAAAAGAGGAAATAATTGCTGACTTTTGTGGTTTGAAAATTTTAAAATTATGATAAGAGACAATATGTCAATCCATTAAATCATGAAAATTATGTTAAATTTTAAAAACCCCATATGACTTCAATACATTTTAAATGAATAATTTTGCAGTATTGATTAGTAAAAAATTACATGGAAATATGATGTCTAAGGTAGAGGTGGTAAAATGAATCAACGAATCAAATTTGTATAGAATACTAAACGAATCGAATCAGAATGTGATCATGTATTCGTATTCATTCGTTTATTAAACTAATTGAATACAAATATTCGTTTAGTTATGATATTATTTAATACCATAATTTACCATAATTGATTTACATTAATTCTTCATAAATATGTACATATAAAATATGAAATTAATATATTTAATAAAAATATCTTACCAAATATCGAAAATATTATTTTTCTATAATAATTAATCATTATTTCTCGAATATTAATTGAAAAATAACAATAACTAATAAAAGAAAATAATAAAACAAATTCTAAACGAATAAACGAATCAATGAGCTTAAATTCGTATTCGACGAATCGAATCGAATTGACCCATTTATTAAATGAATTCATTTTTTCAAATCCGTATTCACTTTAAAGTGAATCGAATTGAACGAATAAATGAATCCTGACTCAAATTGCCACCCTAGTCTGAGGTTTAAACTCTACTTATATAGGTGACCAAGAAATTAGGTTGTGGACAGATTATAAATTAAAAATTTAAATAATCCATGCACCTAAAATTTAGTAAAATATTTTGAAGTGATTTACAAATAAAAATAGAGCCAGGCTTAAAACAAAATCAAGGTCCGCCTGTTATTATTTACATATTAAATGATATATTGTCAGAATGTGTTAGTTGTTGGTTAATTTTATTTTTTATTATTAATAACTAATATTATCTAAGCCCAACACCCAACTCAGAGGCAATAATAATGGAAACGGCAGAATTAAGTGGATTCATGATAAATTCTTAGCACTAAAATGAAAATAAAGTTAAAGTTTTTCTCTTTTATTTTTTTTGTGCGATTTAGGAATAGTGCCCTAGCCATAAATCCATGGTCGTAATGCTAGAGGAATCATTACCGCATGGTATAAAGATGGAGGTCATAAACATCTATAGCGTAAAATCGATTTTCGAAGGAATGCAAAAGGCATAAATGATAGAATCGTAATTATAGAATAAGACCTTAATCGAAATGCATCTATAATTATTAGATAATTTCCACAAGCGCAAATTTTGATTCGGAACTGTCTTTCATTCCAAGGCATAACTTGTATCCATGCGCTTCATATTGGCCTGAAGTTCGCTCCCAGATATATAGCCATCCATACCCCCTCACATTAATCCCATGAGCCTCTTACCCATTCACATTCTTATTCCACTCATAGATTGGCTAGATTTCTCCCATAACGAAAAAATGACAGATCTAACTAATAGAACAAGTAGAATAAGAAATCAAATATATAAAATTATTGCTCGGGAATAATTAGGAGATTCTCTAGAAGAAATACAAGGTTATGCTTTTGGCGGCAACATGCTATGGGGTGGTGGTGACACGTCATATATTTTGAAATTTTATTATGCAATATAAGAAAAATTTCAAAAGACTTTTCTAATTTCATTTTCCAAATACTTATTTGATTATCTATTTGGCAACTTAAATAGTTAAAAAAAAAAAACTTGTCTTCGAAAAAATACTTCAAATAAAAATAAGATTATATTATTTTAATCAAATTGAATGAGCCCGCTTTTGTCATATGATTTTAATATAAAAATAATTATAAGTACCGATGATAATGTGATATAAAATTATATAATAATAATAGAAGAGAGATAATGTAAATAGATTTATATTATTTTAATTAAATTGAATAAAAGTCACTTTTATTATATTATTTTTGTAACATCCCATTCTGAGATGCCACTGACCCTAAGCCTATGACTATTTCCTATCCTTCCCAAATATTTCTTATATTGTATAAACATAACTGACATACGTTTCGCCACTTCATAAACCATTTCGTAACACGAATAATTTTTCTTAATATTAACAAAATATTATACACTGTAATTCACTATAATTTTATCTTAATTTATACTATTCTAATTTTTTGACTTGATGAACCTCAACATGTCGATTCATAATACAGATGCCTAAAACTTAATTCATAACCGAATTAGTGTATGTTATCCAGGGGCAACATAATTAATTCAGGCATCACCACATAACACCATTCTTACTAAATCCACTATAACTTCATCTTTTATTGAAAAAAATATAATTTTTGGATATATTGAACTTTGTTATGTCTAGTGTACATATAATTAATTTTATGGTTTACCAAATGGATGTCCAAAAGGCAACCTATAACTCAATAATTACAACCTATCCAGATTGAATATAAGTGTAGAGCTGCAAAATCCTTAATTTTACTATAAATACAAATCAACATAACGAATTATGATTCTTGGATTTGTTAACTTTCATTATGTCTAGTTTCTATAAAAATTTACCATTTCCTATTTGGAGGTCTTGAACTCATTTTATGATCAAAATATTTATGTTCCAATAATACAAACCTATTTTCGAATTTTATTACAAATTCACACTTACATGAAAAATTCTAATATTTTACTATGTTAGTGCTTGTTGTGTCTAGTTCCTCAGAATTTCATGATTTGTTAATCTGACTTCCGGAACTCAAGTTACACTCAAATTATGATACCCTATTTCAGTGAGTTCCAAATTCGAGTTTTAATCACATTTCATCTTCCATGACTTCAAATCATCAAAACTAACAATCCACAACCATTCTATCATCATTCTAACATCCATAAGTCATGAAATAACTAAACCCTAATATGAAGATATTTTGAAAACTTAATAGTCTAAGCAAATCAACACAAAGTTAAGTTATATTTCTTACCTATTGTTCATTCTCCTTTCTTCTTCCACTATATTTTATTAAGTTTTCACTTGGGCCCTTACACTTTGTAAACTTACTTTACTTACTTATTTCCGATGTAAGATTTATAAGCCCAGTTGAAAAAACCGTTTAAATTTATTTCGTCTTTTATTATTGCGAATCTCTTATATTTTACACTATTTCCGTTCTTTTCATCACTATTTAGTTAAGCTAATTATGTAAACTAGACTTGACTCAAACTGACATATGTGCATTATTACAACTTATTTGTTTACTGTGTTCTTACAACGGACTTTGAACAAAAAAAACGAACACAAAAGATACAATAAACAACAGTGATACAATTAACAACAGTACAAAAATAAAACAGAAGACAATCGCAGGCAGTGAATTGAGAATCAGTCACAGTGGTATAGCACGAATCAGCGACAGGAACAATTAAGCAACGAAGAATTCCGAGGCTTGTTGAAGCGGGCAACAATCTCCTTAAAACAAATTCGCCCCCTACCGAAGGTGCAGTAGAACATGAGACGCTTGTTTCCCAGGATGCAACGGAAACAAACAAGTATGGGCACCACCAATCTTGTTTCCAACGAACCACAAAGTGTTTGTAACTCTCCCAAAAAGTTTTTTCGAAATTTGAGTTTTTCTTCTTGTGTGTAACACAAAAACGAAAACACTACTCTATTAAAAAGAAATTAACATGCCAATTATATCTCATCAATGGGAGGCTCTTCACTTGTTGTAACCATCAAACTAATTAAATTAGTTGTTATGGAAATTCAAAAGGTTTGGAAAAAATAAAGAGACATCTAAAAATTGGCTGGGCCGGGCCCGCACATTTTGGTCCGGCATTCGTGTACGCAGGACATGCGGGTGCACCGAGTCAAGCTTGATTCGGATTTGATTTGCACCCCCCCTCCGCGCACGTAGAGAGAGCCTCTATCCTCATAACTCTTACCCATCTACATATGAGCAATCATATATAAGCATAATTTTCCCTCTATAGCTTTCCCATATGGGACAAGCTAACATCTCTTGATTTTCCAACACCAATGGGTGAACTTTGAGCAACAATTTCTCATTCACCCAAGCACCATTTTAAGCGTATGAATATACCATTTCGAAGAACTCACGGAGGAGTATCCGAATCATTCAATAACAACCACTAACACGAAGTGAACCATGCTTAAAATTGAGCCTCAAAATGCTTACTCATAAGTATTTTTCCAACAATCCCCCACATGAATGAAATTGGCGAAAAACGTCGAATAAAATTATTTTATAAAATATTTTGTTTTGACCTAGAAGAGTTCAACGGTTCAACACCTGCATAGAATAGGTAGGCCTCAGCCTTTGAACCTTCCCTTATGAAAATATATCTCATTTACTGGCTGACAGTGGACGCGATGTCATTGAACTGTACTGCCGTTCATGTAAATGGAGAATATATATCACACAGATATTTAACCTAACACATCTGAGTTCTCATTATTATGTTCATTTTAGCCATGAACATCAACCTGGTTCTGCAAGAGTTTCTAAGAATTGAGCACCGTACAATTCCCTTTGAAGCGGCCCCACTTCTCTCTCACATAGGTGATTTCTTATTTAAGAGCATCTCGTAATACTCTGCTCGGATTCCCGACGCATAAGAATCATTAAAAGCCTTTGCTTAACCTCAATCCATACGAGCATCACTGTTTCATTTCACCATAGGTATGGACTAGAGGGTAACCCCCATAGTGAACCAATTATGTCTTTTACGAGTAGGTTGTCCCATTGAACCTAGATCTTGGGATCTCCAATCAACAAGGTTGGGTTTTCCTTTGTAATAAATATTTATCTAATGGGCTTTAGTCCCATTCCCATCGATGATTTCACAACTAACTCTCTGTCTAACCCTTTGGTTAGCGGATCCGTAATGTTATCCTTTGACTTTACATAGTCAATTGAAATAACTCCAGTAGAGAGTAATTGTCTAATGGTATTATGTCTACGACGAATATATCTAGACTTTGTTGGACAATTATGACCCATAGCGTCACTGTTTGTAAAAGACATTATGTTTTTGTACAAGATTAACTATGTTATAATGAAATTACTTTTTACCGTTTTATGATTCATTTACTTTGATATATATAAATGGTAAAAGTCCTTATGATTAGTTCCGGATTGAGATGATATAAGACAGTATCAATCCATAAAGGTTTAATCATTAAATATCCATAGTCATAGTATTATCGAGATTGGACATCAATAATGCGGAATAGACTAGTATTGATCTTGTGCGCGTTGTGAGGAAATAACGACATAGTTCTCATATGTTTAAGTATAGGATACTTATACAAGTGCGATAGGAGGTTGTGTTTTACCGATGGTACGGAAAACAGCTTCGCTCTGGATAGACCCCGCGAAATCTCTTTGGTAGTATGTATATGTGTCTATGGGAGTCCGCTTCAGGGTAGGTGTATTTGGTCTTAATCTGAGACTTGCATCGCTAGTACTTGCGACAATCGGTAAACTTTGGTTTTGTTCGTCCAGGGCTTTAACAGGTTCTGTGTACGCCTTTGCTGGGTTTATTGGGAATCGTAGTGTATTGGATGTGATGTCAAGACAGAAGTATCACTTCAGACATATGGAGATGATGATCACGTAGGGATTCAGAACTGGTTCTCTATAGTGTTGCAACCATCGGGATAATATGACAAGGTCATGATTATCCGATTCAAAGAGACTAGTTGCTTGATATCCGATATGTGCTTCGTACGGGGCAGACACTATTCCAGCCCCAGGCCTTGCATGTGACATCCGATATTGGATCACAATACGCAATACTATGGTATACTACGTCTGATAAAGATCGTATATTCCATTAAGAATATTTCTGGAGAATTGGGTAGGCATGACGCTTTGCTAGAAGCCAACCTTGTCTCATGAATTGGTAAAAATGTAGTACGAGGTACGTACGTGTTCGGATAGTCCGATGACCGTATTTACTGCCAATATATCCATGGATCTCTTGGGTCGCTTCCCGAAGATTCACCGATGATGTTTGATTCGAACTTTATTAATCTGGATTAATTGCGGAGAGACTTTATCTTGGATAAAGTACCATTTGAAGAGAGAGAAAGATTAATTTGGAATTAATCATTAAAATAATATATTCGATATATTATTCGAATTAGATTTCGATACGGAATTAAAATTAGATTTTAATTCGGGCAAACGAGTTGATTTAGAATTAATTCGTTAGCGACGTGAATAGTAATTTTACTAGGCATAATTATTTAATTAAATTCAATTTAAATTACGTCGCGATGGAAGTTCGTTAATTCGGAATTAACGAACCCGAGCCCGGGAGTGTTTGCGGGCCCACTCGCATTCGGAATCGAGTGGGGTCCACATGTTACATCAACCATCACATCACTTGTCACTTTATTACTTTAGCTTGATGGGTTTATGTGGGTTGGTTGAAGAGTGTAAAACACTCCAAATCAAGTGAGGTGAAAGACTTATACCAACCAAGGTTTGGTATATCATTTACAATTGTTTTTGAAACAATTATTATTGATTTTTGAAATCAAATCTTCATCTTCTTCTCTCTCCCTCTAAGGCCGAAACTGTGAACTGTTTTTGGCTCTCCATTTTCTTCATTTCTTAGCCAAATTTTGTGAAGAAAAGTGTGAAGTTTTTGTTGTAAAAATTCACTAAGGGCTAGCACTCTTCAAGGGATCATACAAGGTGATTAGGGAAACCTATTCAAGAGCTTGGAAATACAAAACAAAGCTTGGAGCATTGTGGACTGCCTTGGCCGAATCTTGGACTGCTTGGAGGATAAATTTTTATTGTTTGACGCATCCTTAAATCGATCGATGTAAGTGTGTTTCCGCCATACTTCTTCGTTATTCATTCGTATATCATTGTTCATTATGATCTTGGGACTAATCATTGAAACCAACAATGGTATCATTAAGCCTATAATGAGCATGAAATATATTAGGGTAAAATTTGGGGAAAATCCATGTGAGCATGATTTGATTAAATTGAATGGTTGAGTATGATTGTATGTTGATGAAATGACATGTGATTGGATTAATTTCAACAAATTGTGATTGGATCAAAATTTGCCCCACCTTATGGCTTGGCCGAATGCTTAAGATACCCTAGGCTCTTGGAAAATTTTATTTTGATGATCTTTGGATGAGTTGAAACGAATGAAAAGTCGATTTGTAATTCGATCGGATTGAACGAAATCGAACTTAAAAGCTTAACATGGTCGAGAGCTATATGGCATGAATGAACTTGATTTTTGATTCAAAAATTGTTGGACAATAATTGAACAATTAGATACATAATTAATTGGTAAATTGTATTTTGGAAATATTAATTTGGGTAATTAATGATGTATTACACTTTAATTAAGTTATAAAATTTGGAATTTTAAAATTTACTTAATGGGCTTAATTTTGAATTGGGCTTGAAATTATTATATTTGGGCATAATAGGCTTGGTTGGGCCAAGTGGTTTAGGCCAATTGGATTGGATCCTAATTGAGCCTAAATCATTCCATTAAGTCCAAATGTAATAAATAGGCTTTAAAGTTTAATTGGGCCTTATGGGCTTGATATTGATTTTATGGCAAATGAGGGTGATTCCTTACTTGGGCTTGGTAATTGGGTTTGACCCACATTGACCAAAGCCCATGCCTTATGAAATCAATTGAAAGCCCATCGGACTTTCAAGCCTATTTATTACGTTGGGCATAATGGGCTTGGTTGGGCCAAGTTGGTTTAGGCCAATTGGATTGGATCCTAATTGAGCCTAAATCATTCCATTAAGTCCAAATGTAATAAATAGGCTTTAAAGTTTAATTGGGCCTTATGGGCTTGATATTGATTTTATGGCAAATGAGGGTGATTCCTTACTTGGGCTTGGTAATTGGGTTTGACCCACATTGACCAAAGCCCATGCCTTATGAAATCAATTGAAAGCCCATCGGACTTTAATTAAATGAACATTGGATGTTAGTTGGGCTTTGAGACCCGATAAGATTAGATTTAGAATCTTAGACGTTAAAGCGCATTAAAAGTGTAAATATTTAATTTGGAATTAAATAAATGAATTAGTATTGAATACGACTTAAATTAGATTTAACGAGTAGTTCAATATAATTCAAGAATTCGTACTTTGAGTACATATTCTTAAACGAGTTGGACTCGCGCAAAATCAAATCGTTGTTTGAACATTGGATGGTCACATAATTAAAGACTAATTAATTGGATTATATTGGTTGATATGCATGCTATGAATGAATATATGGATGCGTTGAATGAATAGCGAATATCAGATGGATATTAGAAGAGAAAGGGTAATTTTGGAAATTATTGTAAATTTGGAATTTATAAATTGGACATGCGTGTCCAGCCTTCTCTCTTATTGATTTTTTGTATTCTCCTCTCACCTAATTCCCCTCAATGTTAATTAGGTTTCTCTTATTGTATTATGTAATTGGGTAGAAGTAGAATAGTGCTAGCCGGGGAGAGGAAATAGAGTGATTTGTTATAGGAACAATCTGTTTAAATATCCATCCGCATATCGTTATTAATTTACTTTTCGCGCCTTATGATGTTTTAGAAGCATGCTTAAGGGTGTATGATGAGACCTTAACAAAGATAATAAATTGGTTACCAATTTACGCAAAAATTCCTCAAAACATATTAAGCGTTTTTCCTTCCGTTGAGTGATTCCTACTCAAGATCCAAAGTTGGCATTGGTTTATTGGCCAAAGTCAAGGCTTTTATCAATTGCGGATGTGTTTGAATCATGAGAGTTTTGTTCCATATCAGTGTCTTGTCCAAGTCGTGATTTGTTGGCCAAAGTCAAGATCACTTCTTGTCCATCGACATTGATTACGAAGCTTTCCATGTCAATGGATCCCGCTTAACTGGAATCATTAAGCTTGTTGTGCCAAAGCCAATGCTTAGTTGATTCAGAGGAAAAAGGTTAGGAAAATGTATTGGATACATTGGCATATGTATTGTATATATATTTCGGACTTGGATGTCCACCTACCGGATCTAGAAATTGGATGAGATCCAATTGATCTTCGAGATCTACATAGTTAAATATCATACAACTTGTTGGCCAAAGTCAAGGTTGTGTGTTATTTAACGGGATCCTAGCCCACTAGGAAACTGGGTTTCCCGAGTACTCGACAGAGGGTTAGAGGCTCGCCGGAAAATAGTGGGAGGCTAGTATTGAATTTGCAATTTCATTCAGATACTTAGCTTTACGAACTTTCAAATTTTTTCGTCAAAATTATTTTATTAGTTGGACTAATATAATGTTATTTTTCTTGTAACAGTTAGACTGTACCCAAATATCGTTGACTAGATAGTTGGACTATCGTAGTCAAGATGACTGGAAAGGAAAATTTCCGAGACATTATCATGGGTGAGAATGTCTTTAAGGGCACGAACTTTACCGATTGGGAAATGAATCTAAGGATAGTTCTTGGAGCCGAGAGGCTGTTATACACCATACAGACACCTCTTGGGCCTAAACCCACACATGATCAGACACTTGAGCTGGAGCTTTGGAAGACTTACAGAGATGATTGTGATACTACTCAGTCTATTATGCTTGCTTCCATGACTCAGCATTTCCGTCGACAAAACAGAGACTTGGATCCTTATAACATGTTGGTGAGGTTGCACGATCTTCACCGATCTAACAAAAGGTCGCAGAGATATGAGTTAGTAAAGAAGTTCTTCCGTTCACATATGTCAGAAGACATGTCTGTTAGTCGCATGTGGCACAGATGATTGCTGACATAGATGAGCTAGCTGAGATGGGGATAGTCTTTCAGGCTGAGATTACCATAGATATGATCTTGTAATCTCTCCCTGACACCTGGAGATAATTCATCATAAACTATAATTTGATGAACACAGATGATACTCTTGGAAAGTTATTGTATACTCTCAAGGAAGCTGAGAAGGATCTTCTCAAGGGCAACAAGCACGAGGCGCACTTTGCTTCGACATCTCAGACACCGAGGCTGGGCCCAAGGCAACTGAGGTGTGAAGAAGAAGAAGCATAAAAGAAAGGGCAAGGCCAAATCGTCAAAGGCTTCTGGGAAGCCTAAGGACAAATCTCAGGATGTTTGCCTCCAGTGCGGCAAGCGGGGACACTGGAAGCGTGACTACCGCGATTACAAGACGCTCCAGAAGGAGATAAAGGCGGGCAAGACCCGGCCTCATGTATGTTTGTTATTGAAATAAACATGACTACTTCTAGTTTTAAAAATTGGATTTTTGATTCTGGTTGTGGTACTCATACATGTACTGATGTGCAGGATCTGCAGATTAGTAGAAGACTGACTTCAGGGGAGATTGATCTGCGTGTTGGAAACGGGACACCTGTTGCTGTTTTGGCCGTGGGCACTTTTATTTTGGAACTGCCCTCGGGGCATGTACTTGAACTAAATGACTGTTATTATATACCTAGTTTGACTAGGAATATCATATCTGTATCTATGTTAACCTAATGTGGGTATACTTTTGTATTTCGGAACACTGAGTGTTACTTATATAAAAATGATGTAGAAATTTGCACTGCTGTTGCAAATAATGGTCTTTATATTTTGAATATAAATCTATCTCCAACATATAATATAACAAATAAAATGCTCAAAATGAGTAACAAAGATGAAACTTATATGTGGCACTGTCGTCTAGGACACATAAACAAGACTCGCATATCCAACTTTCGAAGAGTGGGTACTTGGACGGATTTGTTCCAAATTCATATGACGTCTGCGAATCTTGCTTATAGGTAAAATGCCTAAATCCCCTTTTAGTGGTAAGGGTGAATGCGCCACAGAACTGTTAGCCCTTGTTCATAGTGACGTTTGTGGGCCCATGTCTAGCCAGGCTAGAGGTGGATATGAATACTTCGTAACCTTTACAGATGATGCATCGCGTTATGGTTATGTGTATCTCATGAGACACAAGTCGGAAACTTTTGAGAAATTCAAAGATTTTCAACACGAAGTTGAAAAACAGACCAGCAAGTGTATTAAGACATTACGGTCGGACCTGTGGTGGCGAATTCTTGAGAAATGAGTTTCTAGATTACCTGAAAGAATATGGTATTCTTTCACAGTGGACTCCTCTTGGAACACTGCAATTAAACGGTGTGTCCGAACGGAGAAACCATACTTTATTGGACATGGTAAGGTCTATGTTGAGTCGCACTGAGCTACCTATTTCCTTACGGGGATATGTATTAAACAGTGCAATTCTTATTTTGAATAAGGTTCCGTCAAAGTCTGTACAACAGACTCCGTATGAGATATTGACAGGAAAGAAACCAGGTTTCTCATTCCTAAGGATTTGGGGATGCTGGGCATACGTCAAACATTGGAAGGTACCAAACTTGAGCCCAAATAAGATAAATGCCTATTCGTAGGATATCCTAGGGAAACCAAAGGATATTACTTCTATCACCCACGAGAGAACAAAGTATTTGTTGCTTTACATGCGGTTTTCCTTGAGAAGGAATTCCTAAATGCAGTGGTTAGTGGGAAGAAAGTCGAACTCGATGAAAATCAAAGTAATACTATTCCTGGCATAGAATCCTCAACGGACCAAGAACAGTCCATCAGGGATGAGACTGTACCACAATCTTCTATTACACAAGGACCGCGTAGGTCGGAGAGAGTCAGGAAACAACTTGAGAGGTATGGGTTTCTGATCTCACCTCATGTAGATATTAATCTTATTGAGGATAACGAACCGGCTACGTATGAGGAGGAGCGATACGAGATATGATTCCGATTATGGCAAGAAGCCATGAAGTCTGAAATGGATTCCATGTACACCAACCAAGTTTGGACACTGGTTGATGCACCAGAAGGCGTAAAGCCTATTGGATGTAAATGGGTCTTCAAGAAGAAGACCGACATGGATGGCAACGTACAAACATACAAAGCTAGGCTTGTAGTGAAGGGGTATCGTCAACGACATGGTGTCGATTACGATGAAACTTTCTCACCCGTTGCCATGATTAAATCCATTCGGACAATGCTTGCTATTGCTGCATATTTCGATTACGAGATATGACAGATGGACGTTAAAATTGCTTTCCTCAACGGAAACCTTTTGAGGATGTTATATGCAACAGCCTGACGATTTTATCGTGCCTGGACTTGCAAACAAGGTTTGTAAGTTAAATCGGTCCAGCTATGGACTGAAGCAAGCATCGCGGTTATGGAACCAATGTTTTGATGAGATCATAAAAGAATATGATTTATGATCTCATCAAAACGAAGATGATCATTGTGTATATAAGAAGGTTAGTGGGAGAGCACTGACTTTTATTGTCCTTTATGTTGATGATATATTACTAATAGGCAATGACATTCCCATGCTAACGTCAATGAAATTCTCCATGAAAGATCTGAGAGAAGTAGCCTTTATTCTGGGAATAAAGATCTACCGGGATAGATCTAGAAAACTGCTTGGAATCTCCCAGAGCACGTACATTGACAAAGTGTTGAAGAGATTCAACATGGATCAGTTCAAGAGGGGACTGTTGCCAGTGTCACATGGCGTCTATCTATCTAAGGACATGTGTCCTAAAACTCAAGATGAGAGAGACAACATGAATCAGATACCATTCACCTCGGTAGTCGGATCGATCATGTATGCCATGATATGTACGCGACCTGATGTCTCATATGCTTTGAGCATGTGTAGTCGCTATCAGACAGATCCAGGTGAAGGTCACTGGATGGAGGTTAAGAACATCCTAAGTATCTTAGATGAACTAAAGATGCTTTCTTAATCTATGGAGATGGAGAACTTGAGGTGACTGGGTATACCGATGTAAGTTTCCAAACCGACAAAGACGACTGTAAGTCACAATCCGGGTAAAAATTTTGTTTGAATAACGGAGCAGTGAGCTGGAAATCTTCCAAGCAAGAGACTGTTTCCGATTCAACAACTGAAGCGGAGTACATTGCTGCAGCTGAAGCAGCAAAGGAAGCAGTTTGGATCCAAAAATTCTAATTGGATTAGAAGTAGTTCCATTAGCAACTGAGCCCGTTCCATTGTATTATGACAATAACGAGGCTATACGCAGGCTAAGGAACCGCGGTCTATCAACGATCCAAGCATGTTCTTCGATGTTTCCATCTGATACGTGAGATCATACATCGTGGCGATGTGAAAGTCGAGAAGGTCCATCAGATGAAAACATGGCAGATCCGCTGACGAAAGTGATTCCTCAACAAAAGTTTGAGCGACATGTACATAGTTCAGGTATTAGATGCTTGAGTGACTGGCTATAGGCCAAGTGGGAGATTGTTGGACAGTTATGACCCATAACGTCACTGTTTGTAAAAGACATTGTGTTTTTGTATAAAATTAACTATGTTATAATGAAATTGCTTTTTACCGTTTTGTGATTCATTTACTTTGATATATATAAATGGTAAAAGTCCTTATGATTAGTTCCGGATTGAGATGATATGAGACAATATCAATCCATAAAGGTTTAATCATTAAATATCCATAGTCATAGTATTATCGAGATTGGACATCGATAATGCGGAATAGACTAGTATTGCACTTGTGCGCTTTGTGAGGGCATAACGGCATAGTTCTCATATGTTTAAGTATAGTATACTTATACAAGTACGATAGGAGGTTATGTTTTATCGATGGTACGGAAAACAACTTCGCTCTGGATAGACCCCGCAGAGTCCCATTGGTAGTATGTATATGTGTCTATGGGAGTCCGCTTCAGGGTATGTGTATTTGGTCTTAACCTGAGACTCGCATCGCTAGTACTTGCGACAATCGGTAAACTTTGGTTTTGGTCGTCCATGGCTTTAACAGGTTCTGTGTACGCCTCTGCTGGGTTTATTGGGAATCGTAGTGTATTGGATGTGATGTCAAGACATAAGTATCACTTCAGACATATGGAGATGATGATCACGCAAGGATTCAGAACTGATTCTCTATAGTGTTGCAACCATCGGGATAATATGACAAAGTTATGATTATCCGATTCAAAGAGACTAGTTACTTGATATCTGATATGTGCTTCGTACGGGGCAGACACTATTTCAGCCCCAGCCCTTGCACGTGACATCCGATACTGGATCGCAATACGTAATACTATGATATACTACGCTTGATAAAGATCGTATATTCCATTAAGAATATTTCCGGAGAATTGGGTAGGCATGGCGCTTTGCTAGAAGCCAACCTTGTCTCGTGAATCGGTAAAAACGTAGTACGAGGTACGTACGTGTTCGGATAGTCCGACGACCGTATTTACTGTCAATATATCCAGGGATCTCTTGGGTCGCTTCCCGAAGATTCACCGATGATATTTGATTCAAACTTTATTAATCTGGGATTAATTGCGGAGAGACTTTATCTTGGATAAAGTACTATTTGAAGAGAGAGAAGATTAATTTGGAATTAATCATTAAAATAATATATTCGATATATTATTCGAAATTAGATTTCGACGCGGAATTAAAATTAGATTTTAATTCGGGCAAATGAGTTGATTTAGAATTAATTTGTTAGCGACGTGAATAGTAATTTTGCTAGGCATAATTATTTAATTAAATTGATTTAAATTATGTCGCGATGGAAGTTCGTTAATTCGGAATTAACAAACCCGAGCCCGGGAGTGTTTGCGGGCCCACTCGCATTCGGAATCGAGTGGGGCGCACATGTTACATCAACCATCACATCACTTGTCACTTTATTAACTTTAGCTTGATGGGTTAGGTGGGTTGGTTGAAGAGTGTAAAACACTCCAAATCAAGTGAGGTGAAAGACTTATACCAACCAAGGTTTGGTATATCATTTACAATTGTTTTCGAAACAATTATTATTGATTTTTGAAATCAAATCTTCATATTCTTCTCTCTCCCTCTAAGGCCGAAACTGTGAACTGTTTTTGGCTCTCCATTTTCTTCATTTCTTAGCCAAATTTTGTGAAGAAAAGTGTGAAGTTTTTGTTGTAAAAATTCACTAAGGGCTAGCACTCTTCAAGGGATCATACAAGGTGATTAGGGAAACCTATTCAAGAGCTTGGAAAGACAAAACAAGCTTGTGGAGCATTGTGGACTGCCTTGGCCGAATCTTGGACTGCTTGGAGGATAAATTTTTGTTGTTTGACGCCATCCTTAAACCGAATCGATGTAAGTGTGTTTCCGCCATACTTCTTCGTTATTCATTCGTATATCATTGTTCATTATGATCTTGGGACTAATCATAGAAACCAACAGACTTACCATTATACATATTATTATGTGCCATTCCAATTGCTGATTGACTATCGCAATGAATGTAAATTGCTGGCACTGGCTTAGGCCAACTTGGAATATCCTCTAGAAAATTTTGAAGCCATTCTGCTTCTTCAGCATACTTATCTAATGCAATGAATTCTGATTCCATTGTAGATCTGGCTATCACAGTCTGTTTGGAGGATTTCCATGATATAGCTACACCTGCTAGTGTAAACACATAGCCACTGGTAGACTTTGAGTCTTTTATGTCAGATATCCAATTAGCATCACTGTATCCTTCGACTACAGCTGGATATCTATGATAGTCCAACCCATAATTATGAGTAAAACGTAAGTACCTAAGTACTCTCAGTATTACTTTCCAGTGATCAACCCTTGGATTACTCGTATATCTGTTGAGCTTGTTTACTGTACAGGCTATATCAGGCCTTGTATAACTCGATAGATACATCAAAATCCCGATCACTCTAGAGTATTCTACTTGAGATATACCCTCTCCCCTATTCTTCGATAGGTGTAGACTCACATCTAAAGGAGTTCTAGCCACAGCAGAATCATCTGTTGAATTTACCAAGAATCTTGTCCACATAGTGCGACTGATCAAGAATAATTCATCAGGACTTCTCGAGATCTTTATTCCTAGAATGACATCTGCTAGACCCATGTCTTTCATGTCAAACTTGGATTTCAGCATATTCTTGGTAGATTTCACCATTAACATTACTCCCGACAATCAATATGTCATCAACGTAGAGACATAAAAAGACATAGCCAACTTCTGTCTCTCTGAACATAAATGCATTTATCACACTCATTGATTTTGAAACCATTTGCTAACATGGTGTCATCAAACTTTTTATGCCACTGTTTCAGAGCTTGTTTCAATCCATACAAGGATTTAACCAACTTACAGACTTTCTTTTCTTGTCATGGAGCTATAAAGCCTTCAGGTTGTTCCATGTAAATTTCTTCATCTAAATCTCTATTTAGAAAGACTGTTTTCACATCCATCTGATGTACCTCAAGATTGCGCAAAGCTGCAATCGTACTATCATCCTTATGGAATTTATTCTCGTTACAGGAGAATAAGTATCAAAGTAATCAAGACCTTCACGTTGTCTGTAACCTTTAATTACAAGTCTTGCTTTGTACTTGTCAATTGATCCATCTACCTTTATTTTCTTTTTGAAAATCCACTTGGACCCTAAAGGTTTACATCCTGGAGGAAGATCCACTAACTCCCAGGTGTGATTTTGTAAGATGGATTCAATTTCACTATTGATGGCATCTTTTCACAAAGCACCATCAGCTGACCTTACAACTTCGTTATAGCTTTGAGGATCATTTTCTAGCAAAAATGTCAGAAAATATGGACCAAATGGTTTTTCCGTTCTAACTCTTTTGCTACGCCTTGGTTCAAGTTCAACAACTTGTTGATCCTCTGGAACATTTATTTGTTCTCGGTCCTGACTATCTTCAATGATAGTCTCATGTGCCCGTTTGTGCATATTTGAATTCAAATTAGTTTTACAAGGAAAAACGTATTCGAAAAAGGATGCATTCCTCGACTCCATTATCGTATTCTTGTGAATATCTGGTATATTAGACTCATGCACAAGAAATCGAGAAGTATTACTGTTATATGCATATCCTATGAAAATACAATCAACAGTTTTTGGTTATATCTTCACCTTTTTAGGTGGAGGAATAACTACCTTGGCAAGTACGATTCTTCTGTTCCGTAATCCCATTGGATTGAGGTGAATAAGGAGCCGTGGTTTGATGTATGATTCCATTTTATTCACAAAGTGATTCAAAGGGAAAAACATACTCACCACCACGATCACTTCTTAACTCCTTAATTCTTTTATTCAGTTGTTCTCAACTTCATTCTTATAGAGAAACAATTTCTCTATAGCTTCGTCCTTGCTTTTCATTAATACACATAGCAAAATCTTGTGCAATCATCAACAAAGGTAATAAAATATTTATTACCGCCTCTCAATTGTATTGAATTAAAATCACATACATCGGTATGAATAAGATCAAGTGGTTCAGAGTTTCTTTCAATACTATGAAAAGATGATCTAGTTAGTTTTGCCTCAACACAAGTATCACACTATGTTTGTTATCAATTTTAAAATTGGGAATGTGATTCATGTTAATTAATTTTCGCAATGAATTAAAATTAACATGTCCTAATCTACCTTGCCATAGATTAGAGTACTCAACAATATAAACAGAAGAACTAGCTTTATTGATATTTTTGGGTTTAACAACCATTACATTGAGCTTAAAGAGCCCATCAGTTACATACCCTTTTCCCACATACATCCCATTTTTAGTCAAAACTACTTTATCAGATTCGAACACCATTCGGAATCCATGCTTGTTCAGAAGCGATCCAGACACAAGATTCTTCCGTATTTCTGGTACATACAGAACGTTGTTCAAAGTCAACTCTTTCCCAGAGGTCATCTTCAGAATTACCTTTCCTTGACCTTCAATCTCAGATGTTGCTGAATTTCCCATGTATATTTTCCCCATTACCAGCAGGTTCAAATGAAGAAAACATGCTCTTGTCCGAGCACACATGTCGAGTGGCACCAGTTTCAATCCACCACTCTCTTGGGTTAGAACCCACCAGATTCACCTCAGAAACTACAATAGAAATGTTAATGTCTGAAACATCTTGAGTCATGTTTTCCACCATATTAGCCTCTTGTTTCTTTTTCTTCTTTGGCAGTCTGCACTTAGAAGACTTGTGACCCATTTTGTCACAGTTGAAGCATCTTCCTTGAAACTTGGATTTCTTGGAAACTCCTCATTTAGGGCCCATCTTTGACCCTTTGTTATTGAGGTTCTTGTTCTTATTCCATGTTCAACAACATTTGCCTTAGCCTCATGAGATATTCCTCTATTGTCAGATATTCGGTTATCTTCCTCAATTCCGAGCTTAAGAACCAAGTCTTCAATGCTCATTTCTTTTCGCTTATGCTTTAGATAACTCTTGAAATCTTTCCAACCAGGTGGTAGTTTCTCAATTATCGAGGCTACTTGGAAGGTTTCACTTAAACTCATCCCCTCAGCATGAATTTCTGCTAGAATAATCTGCAGTTCTTGTACTTGGCTTAACACAGTTTTGGAATCAACCATCTTAAAATCTAGGAATCGGCTTACGATAAATTTCTTAGTACCGGCATCCTCAGTTTTATATTTTCGATTTAAAAATTGCCAAAGCCCTTTTGCTGTTTTCAATTCGGCGTACACACTGTACAAGGAATCACTTAGCCCATTCAGCACTGATCACTTGGATATCAATCTCACCCTCCAAGGGTACATGAGCATCTTCTTTTAGAAACCTTGCAAGGTTCAACGTGGTCAAGTAGAAAAATATTTTCTGTTGCCACCTTTTGAAATTATGACCACTGAATTTTTCAAGTTTTTCCGCAGTAGGATTGACATGGCTCACATGTCCAACAAGTTGTCTAGCCATAGAGGCAGCAACACCTTGGCCAGCCACAACGGCTACCAAATTAATCCTAGAGGCTGAAGTATGTTGGCCAGCCGAAGAGGTTGCCATCACAGTTTGGCCAGCCACAGGGGCTGCCACAACATTCAGGCCAGCCGAAGAGGCTGCGATATTCGGATCTACTGTATCTGGACTGTTTTCCATATCCAAAGAGTTCGAATTTGTTTTAAGACTATTACAACTTATTTGTTTACTGTGTTCTTTCAACAGACTTTGAACAAACAGTAAACAAATAGAAAAGATACAATGAACAACAGTGATACAATTAACAATAGTACAAAAATAAAACAGAAGCCAATCGCAGACAGTGAATTGAGAATCAGTCACAGTGGTATAGCACGAATCAACGACAGGAACAATTAAGCAACGAAGAATTCAGAGGCTTGTTGAAGCGGGCAACAATCTCCTTAAAAAATATTCGCCCCCTACCGAAGGTGCAGTAGAACACGAGACGCTTGTTTCCCAGGATGCAACAGAAACAAACAAGTATGGGCACCACCAATCTTGTTTCCAACGAACCATAAAGTGTTTGTAACTCTCCCAAAAAGTTTTTTTCGAAATTCGAGTTTTTCTTCTTGTGTGTTCTGTGTGTAACACAAAAACGAAAACACTACTCTATTAAAAAGAAATTAACATGCCAATTATATCTCATCAATGAGAGGCTTTTCACTTGTTGTAACTATTAAACTAATTAAATTAGTTGTTATGGAAATTCAAAACGTTTGGAAAAAATAAAGAGACATCTAAAAATTGGCTGGGCCGGGCCCGCACATTTTGGTCCGGCATTCGTGTACGCAGGACATGCGGGTGCACACGAGCCAAGCTTGATTCAGATTTGATTTGCACCCCCTCCGCGCACGTAGAGAGAGCCTCTATCCTCATAACTCTTACCCATCTACATATGAGCAATCATATATAAGCATAATTTTCCCTCTATAGCTTTCCCATATGGGACAAGCTAACATCTCTTGATTTTCCAACACCAATGGGTGAACTTTGAGCAACAATTTCTCATTCACCCAAGCACCATTTTAAGCGTATGAATATACCATTTCGAAGTACTCACGGAGGAGTATCCGAATCATTCAATAACAACCACTAACACGAAGTGGACCATGCTTAAAATTGAGCCTCAAAATGCTTACTCATAAGCATTTTTCCAACATGCATTCCATCTGAATGCGACCGACATACTTTAGATGACAGACCTATACTCTAATGACTGTTGTATCCATCTTCTCCTTGATCACGGACTCCTGAATAACTATGGCTCACCAGATATATCTACCTGTAAAACTGGGAAGCGGAAAAGAGTGAGTTTTAAGAACTCAGTGAGTGGAGCTCTATATAATAACAATGAAAAAATAAATAATATCACAGAAGATATTCATATAAAGTTCTGAGATCAAAACTATATAAACTAAATGTTGGACAGTTATGACCCATAGCGTCACTATTTGTAAAAGATATTGTGTTTTTGTACAAAATTAACTATGTAGCAATGAAATTGCCTTTTACGTTTTGTATTTATGATTAGTTCTGGATTGAGATGATATGAGACAGTATCAATCCATAAAGGTTTAATCATTAAATATCCCTAGTCATAGTATTATTGAAATTGGACATCGATAATGCGGAATAGACTAGTATTGCACTTGTGCGCGTTGTGAGGGCATAACACCATAGTTCTCATATGTTTAAGTATTGGATACTTTTGCAAGTGCGATAGAATGTTGTGTTTTACTTATGGTACGGGAAATAGCTTTGCTCTGGATAGACCCTGCGGAATCCCATTGGTAGTATGTCTATATATCTATGGGAGTCCGCTTGAGGGTAGATGTATTTGGTCTTAACCTGAGACTTGCATCGCTAGTACTTGTGACAATCAATAAACTTTGGTTTTGGCCATTCACGACTTTAACAGGTTCTGTGTACGCCTCTTCTGGGTTTATTGAGAATCGTAGTGTATTGGGTGTGATGTCAAGACGGAAGTATCACTTCAGACATATGGAGATGATGATCACGCAGGGATTCAAAATTAGTTCTCCGTTGTGTTGCAACCATCGGGATAATATGACAAGGTCAGGATTATTCGATTCAAAGAGACTAGTTTCTTGATATCTGATATGTGCTTCGTACGGGGCAGACACTATTCCAGCCCCAGGCCCTACACGTGAACATCCTATATTGGATCGCTATACACAATACTACGGTATACTACGCCTGATAAAGATCGTATATTCCATTAAGAATATTTCTGGAGAATTGGATAGGCATGACGCTTTACTAGAAGCCAACCTTCTCTTGTAAATCGGTAAAAATATAGTACGAGGTACGTACGTGTTCGGATAGTCCGACGACCTGATTTACTGCCAACATATCCAGGGATTTCTTTTGTCGCTTCCCAAAGATTCACCGATGACGTATGATTCAAACTTAATTAATCTGGGATTAATTGCGGAGAGATTTTAGCTGGGATAAAATACTATTTGAAAAGAGAGAAAGATTAATTTGGAATTAATCGAAAAAATAATATATTCGATATATTAAACGAAATTAGATTTCGACGCGGAATCAAAATTGGATTTTAGTTCGGGCAAATGAGTTAATTTAGAATTAATTCATTATTGACGTGAATAGTAATTTCGTTAGGCATAATTATTTAATTACGTCTTGACGGAAGTTCGTTAATTTGAAATTAGCGAAACCGAGCCCGGAAGTGTTTGCGGGCCCACTCGTATTTTGAATCGAGTGGGGCCCACAAGTCACATCACGAGTCACATCACTTGTCACTTTAGTGATAGATGTCTAATCACCTCTTTGATGAGTGACATGTAGTCACTATTCAAGATAGAGGTTGGTGTGAGCATTTAATGCCATTTGGAGCCAAAATTTGTTGACTTTTTGAAAGATATACAAAACTTTTGGTAAATGATTTTTCATAATTTTGTTTTTAAGAAAACAAAAATTGAAAAACCAAATACTCTCTCCATCCTCTCATGCTTGGCCGAGAGCCTCTCCCTTGGTAAAGAAAAATTGTTTTTCTTCCGCCTTTGCTAGCACACTCTCAAGGATCATACAAGGTGTTAGAGAACCTAATCTTAGAGATTGGAATCATTTAAGCTTGGAGCTTGGTCAACATCATCAACAAAATTCCTCATTGGACGAGAGCTTCAACAAAGGAAAGGAAATTTTTGTGTTCATCACCTCAAAAGTCGATCTTTGTAAGTATGATTCCGCCATACTTCTTAGTTGTATTCATTCGTTTCTATGCTTAATATGATCTTGGGATTAACCTAGAAACCCAACAATGGTATCAATGAGCCATTTTGAGCATGAAATGAACTTAGGGTAAAATTTGGGTAAATTGGTTTTGAGCATGTTTTGACTAAATTGCTTGTTTGAGCATGCTTGTATATGGATGACTTGGCGTTGTTTGTGATCAATTTTGAGAAAAATGAATTGGATGAATTTTCCCCAAAAAACTTGGGCTTGGCCGAATGTGGACTTACCCTAGACTCATGGTATTTTTTTGTTTCCTTGAACATTGGATGACTTGGAATAATTGGAAATGTTGATTTGTAATTCAATTGGATTGAAAACGAAATCGGACACAAAAATCCCTTCAATGCCGTGAGTGATGAAACATATAATGACTTGATTTTTGTTTCAAAATGTTGGACATGAATGGAAAAAATTAAAGTATGATTAATGGTTAGATTAGTATTTTGGAAATATTGATTTAAAAGATTAATCATGGCTTAACACTTTAATTAATTGAATTAAGAAATTTGGAATATTGAATTTGTTTAATTGGGCTTAATTTTGAATTGGGCTTGTAATTGTTGTATTTGGGCCTAATGGGCTTGGTTGGGCCAAGTTGGTTTAGGCCAACTGGATTGGATCCATATTGGGCCTAAATCATTCCATTAAGTCCAAATATGACAAATGGGCTTTAAAAGTTTAATCGGGCATTATGGGCCGAAACTAGATTCATGGCAAATGAGGGTGATTCCTTACTTGGGCCTTAGTAATTGGGTTTGACCCATATTGACCAAAGCCCATGTCTTGTGAAATCAATTGAAAGCCCATCGGACTTTAATTGAACAAGACTGGATGTTAGTTGGGCTTTGAGACCCGATTAGATTAGATTTGGAATCTAAGTCGTTAAAGCCCATTAAAAGTGTAGTCATTTAATTTGGAATTAAATAAATGAATTAGTATTGGATACGAATTAAATTAGATTTAAGGAGTAGTTTGATATAATTCAAAAATTCGTACTTTATAGTACTTATTCTCAAACGAGTTGGACTCGCGCAAATCAAATCATTGTTTGAACATTGGATGATCACTAATATTCAAAGATTAATTAATTTGATTAGATTGATTGAATAACATACTTGAATGAATACATGGATGTGTTGAATGAATAGTGTATATCGGATGGATATTAGAAGGGAAAGGGTAATTTTGGAAATTATTATAAATTTAGAATTATTAAATTGACCTGCGTGTCCAGCCTTATCTCTCATTGATTCTTTGTATTTCTTCTCACTAATTTCCCTCAATGTTAATGAGGTTTCTATTATTGTATTATGTAATTGGGTAGAAGTAGAATAGTGTTAGCCGGGAAAAGGAAAGAAAATGATTTATTCTAGGAATAATCTGTTAAATATCCATCCGCATATCGTTATTATTTTACTTTTCGTGCCTTATTATACTTTTAGAATACATGCTTAAGGGTGTATGATGAGACCTAACAAAGATAATTAATTGGTTGCCAATTACGCGAAAAACCCTCAAAACATATAAACGTTTTTCCTTCCATTGAGTGATTCTTACTCAAGATCCAAAGTTGGCAGTGGTTTGCGGATGTGTTTGAATCATGAAGGCTTTATTCCACATCGGTGCTTGTCCAAGTTTTGATTTGTTGGCCAAAATCAAGATCACTTCTTGTCCATCGACAATGCTTACGAAGCTTTCCTTGTCAATGGGTCCCGCTTAACTGGGACCATTAAGCTTGTTGAGCCAAAGCCAAGACTTAGTTGATTCAGAGGAAAAAGGTTAGCCAAATATATTGGATATATTAGCATATATATTGTATATATGTTTCGGACTTGGATGTCCACCTACCGGATCTAGGAATTGGATAAGATCTAATTGATCTTCGAGATCTACCTAGTTAAATATCATACAGCTTGTTGGCAAAAGTCAAGGTTGTGTATTATTTAACGGGATCCTAGCCCACTAGGAAACTGGGTTTCCCGAGTACTCGACAGAGGGTTAGAGGCTCACCGAAAAATAGTGGGAGGCTAGTATTGAATTTGCAATTTCGTTCAGATACTTAGCTTTACTCGCTTTCAAATTATTTCGTCAAAATTATTTTATTAGTTGGACTAAACAATGTTATTTTTCTTGTAACAGTTAGACTGTACCCATATATCGTTGATTAGATAGTTGGACTATCGTAATCAAGATGACGGGAAAGGGCAGTGTCCGAGACATTATCATGGGCGAAAATGTCTTCAAGGGCACAAACTTTTCGGATTGGGAAATGAATCTCAGGATAGTCATGGGATCCGAGAGGCTGCTATATACTATATAGAAACCTCTTGGGCCTAAGCCAAGACCAGATCAGTTACTTGAGCTGGAGCTTTGGAAGACTCACAGCGATGACAACTCTACTGCTCAGTCTATTATGCTTGCTGCTATGACTCAGCATTTCCGTCGACAGAACATGGACTTAGATCCCTATAACATGTTGGCGAGATTGCACGATCTTCACCGATCTAACCGTAGTTCACAGAGATATGAGTTACAGAAGATGCTCTTCCGTGCACGTATGTCAGATGGCATGTCTGTTGAGTCCCATGTGGCACAGATGATTGCTGACATCGAGCAGCTTTTTGGGTTCTACTATTAGTCCCAAGATCAATTAAAGCAATGAAACATGTGTGAATACTCAAAGAAGAATGGCAGAATCATACTTACATTGATCGGCTTTTGCGATGCGAGGAACAATAAAAAAGCTTCAAGCTTTGGACCTCTCAGTTTTGCTCCAATTTTTTGCTCCATAAGTTCTTCAAGCTCCAAGCTTTAAGTGTGCATTCCTTGCCCATGGGTGAGTTTCCCTTTCACCATCATATGACTTATAATGTGTGCTAGCACAAGGAAATTTTGCCATAAAATTTCCCCAAAAGTTTCTCATTGCTCACGGTTTTGTAAGAAAGAAAGAAGAAAATTGGCCCTTGGCCGAGAGATGTAGAAGAGGAAAGAGAGAGGAAGATCAAGTGTTGTGGTGTTTATTTTTTTATTTTCAAAAAAATACATAATACATTTACCAAAATGCAAAAGGCATTAAAAGCCTTCCAACCACCACCATCATTATTCACATCAAAAGTGACTAGACATCACATCACTTAAAGTGATGTGACTTCCATCACTTGATTGACTAGTGATTTGATGCCAGTGTGACTTGTGGGCCCCACTCGATTCGAAATGCGAGTGGGCCCGTAAACACTCCCGGGCTCGGGTTTGCTCATTCCGATTTATAAATTTTCCGTTGCGACGTAATTAAATAATTATGCCTAGTAAAATTACTATTCACATCGCTAACGAATTATTTTTGAATTAACTCGTGTGCCCGAATTAAAATCTAATTTTAATTCCGCGTCGAAATCTAATTTCGTATAATATATCAAATATATTATTTTATCGATTAATTCCAAATTAATCCTTCTCTCTCTATAAATAATATTTTATCCCAGATAAAATATCTTTGTAATTAATCCTAGATTAATTTTCTCTCTCTATTAATTAATCCTAGATTAATAAAGTGCGAGTCATACGTCATCGGTGAATCTTCGGGAAGCGGCCCATGAGATCCCCAGATATGTTGGCAGTAAATCCGGTCGTCGGACTATCCGAACACGTACGTACCTAGTACTATGTTTTTACCGATTTACAAGACATGATTGGCTTATAGCAAAGCACCGTGCCTACCTAATTCTCAGAAAATATTCTTAAAGGAATATATAATCTGTATCAGGCGTAGCATACGTAGTATTGCATATTGTGATCCAGTATCGGAAGTTCACGTGCAAGGCCTGGGGCTGTAATAGTGTCTACCCCGTACGAAGCACATTTCAGATGTCTAGTAACTAGTCTCTATAATTGGATAAACATGACCTGGTCATATATCCCGATGACTGCAGTACTTAAGAGTACTAGTTCCGTATCCTACTTGATCATCATCTCCACTATAACTGAAGTGATACTTCCATCTTGACATTACACCCAATACACTATGATTCTTAATATACCCAGAAGAGGCGTACACAGAACCTGTTAAAGCCCTGGACGACCAAAACCAAAGTATATTGATTGTCGCAACTATTAGCGGTGCAAGTCTCAGGTTAAGACCAAATACACCTACCCTGATTCGGACTTCCATAGACACATAGTTATACTACCAGTGGAATTCCAATGGGTCTATCCAGGGCGAAGCTGTTTCCGTACCATCGGTGAAACACAACCTCCTATTACACTTGCATAAGTATCAAATACTTAAATATATGAGAACTATACCGTTATTCTCCCACAACGCGCACAAGTGCAATACTAGTCTATTCCGCATTATCGATGTCCAATCTCGATAATACTACGACTAGGGATTATTAATGATTAAACCTTCATGGATTGATACTGTCCCATATCATCTCAATCCGGAACTAATCATAAAGACCTTTTATCATTTATTATCTTGATAATCCAATTACAAATGATAAAAGAGAAATTTCCTTTGTCACATAGTTAATTTGTACAAACAACACCGTGTTCTGTACAAATAGTGATGCTATGGTCCATAATTGTCCAACAATCTCCCACTTGGCCTATAGCCAATCACTTAGGTGTCTTACACCTGAACTATGTACGGGTGGCTCAAAATACTGCTGAGAAACAGCTTTCATCTACGGATTTAAAAGGTTATCATCTTATGCGATTTATTCGATTATCACATCGCCACGATGTTTGATCCGACGAATCAGATGAAAATAGTTGAAATACATACTTGGATCATTGATGAGACCATTATTTATTTAGCATGCGCTGAGGCCTAGCTTAGCTGCTAACAGAACCATTTCTAATCTAATTAGAATTATTTAGATTGAAAATACTTCTTTTGCTGCGACAGTTGCAGCAAAGTTCCGCTTTTGTTGTTTATTCGGCAACAGTATCTTGCTTGGACGATTTCCAGCTCACTGTTCCATTATTCAAACTATATAGTACCTTTATTACGACTTATAGTCATTTTTATCAGTTAGGAAACTTGCAACGGTGAACCCAGTCACTTCAAGTTCTCCATCTACATAGTATAAGAAAGCATCCTTAGTTCATCTAAGATACTAAAAGATGTTCTTAGCATCAATCCAGTGACTATCACTTGGATTGGCCTGATTATGACTCCATATGCTCAAAGCATATAAGACATGAGGTCGCGTATATTTATTTCAATGTACGAGTTCTCGGAGAGTGCCAACAACTTTTAAATCTATCCAAGTAAATCCTTATTCCTAGAATAAAGGTTGTCTCTCCAAAGAATTCTACGGAGAATTTTCATGAAAGCCAAACTTTCACCGATTGTATTATGAGAATATCATTTCCAATAAATGATATGTCATCATTACTTCGGACATTCATTGTCAGTTCGCTCCCACTAACCTCCTTATATACACAAGAATCATTTTTGTTTTTGAATTAAATCATATACCATTATGATTACATCAAAACGATAGTTCCAAGAACGCAATGCTTGCTTCAATCCATGAATGGATCAAATTAACTTGCAAACCTTGTTTGCTCGTTTTGATACGACAAAACCGTCAGGATGTTATAAACATCCTCCAAAAGGTTTCCGTTAAGGAAAACGGTTTTGACGTTCCAGCTACTATATTTCATAATGAAACATGCAGCATAAGCAAGCATTGTCCAAATGGATTTAACCTTGGCAACAGGTAAAAGGTTTCTTCGTAATCGACACAATGTTGATAACGATATCTTTTCGCTACAAGCCTAGCTTAGTACGTTGGTATGTTGCCTTCCATGTATGTCTTCCTTGAAGACTTAAATAGTACCAATAGGCACAATGCCTTCCGGTACAACAACCAGTGTGTAAATTTGGTTGGTATACATGGAATCCATTTCGGACTTCATGACACTTTGCCATAATAGAGAGTCGATACCTTGTATCACTTCCTCATACGTAGTCAGTTCGTATTCTTCAATAAGATTGACATCTTTATAAGGTTTGATCAGAAATCCATACCTCCCAGGTTGTTTTCTAATTCTATCCGACTTGCGCGGTTCTTGTGTATTCGAAGATTATTGGTATAGTTTCATCCCTGATGAACTATTTGTGTTCCATTAAGGAATTGGTGCCTGGAATAGTATTACTCCGATTTTCATCGAGTTTTACTTTCCTCCCGCTTACCACTGCATTTCGGTATTCCTCTTAAGAAAACCGCATGGTGAGCAACAATTAAATTGTTCTCATGTGAGTTGTAAAAGTACTATACTTTGGTTTTCCTAGGATAACCCACAACTTAGGCACTTCTCCGATTTGGGTTCTAGTTTGGTATCATCCAAACATATGCCTAGTATTCCTAAATTTTCAGGAATGAGAAAACCCAGTTTCTTTCCTGTTCATATCTAATATGAAATCTGTCAAACCGATTTTTATGGAACCTTATTCAAAATAAGTTTTGCACTGTTAATGCGTATCCCTTGAAGGAAATGGTAGCTCATAGCGACTCATGATTAACCTTAACATGTCTAACAAAATTTGGTTTCTCAGTTAGGACACACTGTCAAATTGAAGTGTTCCGGAAGGAGTCCTCTTTGAAAGAATACTATACTCTTTCAAGTATTTGAGAAACTTATTGCTTAAGTATTTTCCATCAAGGTCTAACCGTGACGGTTTTAATACTTTAACCAATATGTTTGTCTATTTCGTATCGAAACTCTTTGAATTTATCAAAAGTTTCCGATCCGTGTTTCAAAAGAAACACATAAACATAACACGATGCCACATCCGTAAAGGTTTCGAAGTATTCATATCCATCTCCAGCTTAGCTAGATATGGGCCCACTTATGTCACTATGAATGAGGGCTAACAGATCGGTGGCATTTGCACTTTTACCAAGTAAAAGGTGTTTTAGGCACTTTGCTCAATAAACTAGATTCGTAGACATTATTTGAATAGAATCAAATTCGTCCTATCCACTATTCAAAAGTGTGGATATACGAGTCTTGTTAATTGTGTCCCAGACAACGATGCCACATATGAGTCTCAACTGATTAAATAAGTTTGAGCTATTTATTTGTCATGTTATACGTTTGAGATTCATTTATATTCAAAATATAAATACTGTTATTCACATCTAATGTGTTTATCTAAATATCAACTTTATAAAATAAAATACTTTAGTGTTCTAGAATATAAAGGTATATCCGCAACAGATTACACTCTGATATAGAGATAATATTTCTAGTCAAACTAGTTACATTGTAACAGTTTCTTAATTTAAGTACACACCCGAATGGTAGTTCCTAAACTTAGGTTTCTACGGTTAAAACAGCGACTCTCGTCCCGTTTCCGATTCGCAGATTAATCTCAACTGAAGTTAGTATCCTACTTATCAGCAGATACTGCACACCAGTACATATTTATGTACCACACTCAGTATTTAAAATCCAATTTTAATACTAGTAGTGAACATGTTTATGACAAACATATTTGAAGCCGGAGCCTTGCCCCTCTTCACTTCCTTCATGTCTGCCTTGTCCATACGACAGTCACGCTTCAGTGACCCCGTTTGCCATATTTAGGTAGACATCTTGGATATTTCCTATTGTCTTCATAGAAGACTATGATGATTTTGCCTTTGCCATTTTATTCAACATTTCTACAAAAGCGCTTGGCCAAGCCTCAGTTTTCTGAAATGTTGAAGTAAGATGTGCCTTGCACTTCTTGCCTCTATTGCAATTTATATTTCTAAGATCTAAGAATAGATCTATGAAGATCCTTCAATTTCAATATCATGATTTAAGGATATAATCTTTAATTTTGATGAAGAAATTATGGATTCATTGCGGCAAGCATAACAGATTAAGCACTAAAGTTATCATCACATAAATCTTCCAAAGATCATGCTCTACTTATTTGCTCAACTCCGGGCTTCGGCTTGAGATGTTAAATAAAGTAACTTATCATTTCCAGGACTATCCTGAGGTTTTATTCCCAATCTAAAAATTAAACCATTTAAATACATTTTCACCCAGGATTATGTTCTAAACGTTAATCTTTCAGTTTATCTTGATTGCTATAGTCCAACTATCCAATCAACGATTTGAGTACTATTTAATATAATGACTACTATAGTCTAACTATATAATCAACTATAATTAAATTAGTTAATTCAATTATATTGATTACTATAATCTAATTATAAAATCAACTATAAATTGAAATAGTTTGAATACAGTCCAACTGTTTAATTAAAACAACGATTAAATATTAGTTCAACTAATATGTTTATTTATTGACGAAAAATTTGAAATGAGCGCTTATTGGCAAGTAACTAAACGAATATTGCAAATTTAATACTTGCCTCTCACTATTTTTCGGCGAGCCTCTGACCCTCTGTCGAGTACTCGAGAAACCCAGTTTCCTAGTGGGCTAGGATCCCGTTAAATATCACACAATCTTGACTTTGGCCAACAAATTATATGATACTTAACTAGGTAGATCTCTAAGATCAATTGGATCTCATCCAATTCCTAGATCCAGTATGTGGACATCCAAGTCCGAAACATATATCCTATATATGTCAATATATCCAATATATTGCCTAACCTTTTTCCTCTAAATCAATTAAGCCTTGACTTTGGCACAACAAGCTTAATGATTCTAGTTAAGCGGAACCTATTGACCTTGGAAAGCTTCGTAATCGATGTCGATGGACAAGCAGTGATCTTGACTTTGGCCAACAAATCACAACTTGAACAAGACACTGATATGGAACAAAGCCTTCATGATTCAAACACATCCGCGACGCACAAAGGTCTTGACTTTGGCCAACAAACCAGTGCTAATCTTAGATCTTGAGAATGAATAACTCAATGGAAGGAAAAACTATTAATATGTTGTGAGGATTTTTCGCGTAATTGGCAACCAATTAATTATCTTTGATTAGGTCTCATCATCATACACCCTTAAACATGCATTCTAAAAACATAATAAGGCGCGTAAATAAATTTAATAATGATATGCGGATGGATACTTAAACACTTTTTTCCTAGAACAAAACTCTCTATTTCCTCTCTCCCGCTAGCACAAGTATTACTTCTACCCGATTACATAACACTTCTAAAGAAACCTCATTTACATTGAGGGGAATAGGTGAGAAGAGAAATACAAAGAGTCAAGAGGTAATAGGCTGGACACGTAGGTTAAATTTAATAAATTCTAAATTTATTACAACAATTTCCAAAATTTCCCTCACCCATATAATATCCATCCGATATACATTATTCATACATCGCATCCATGTATTCACACAAAGCATGTTATCAATCAATCTAATCCAATTAATTAATCTGAAATTAATGACCATCCAATGTTCAAACAACGATTTGATTCGCGCGAGTCCGATTCGTTTTAAGAATAAATACTCAAAGTATGAATTCTCGAATTATATCAAACTACAACATTAAATCCAATTTAATTCGTATTCAATACTAATTCATATTTAATTCCAAATTAAATAACTACACTTTATTAATGAGCCTTTGTGACTTAGATTCTAAATCTAGTCTTAACGGGTCTCAAAGCCTGATTAACATCCAATGTCGTTTAATTAAAGTCCAATGGCTTTCAATTAATTTCTTAAGGCATGGGCTTCGGTAACCAAAGCCCAAGTAAGGAATCACTCTTTATGCCTATAAATCAATTTCGGCCCATTAGGCCCAATTAAACTTTAAAGGTCCATTAGTTATATTTGGACTTTATGGATATGGTTTTGGGCCCAGTTGGATCCAACCAATTAGCCTAAACCAAACTTGGCCCAACCAAGCCTATTAAGCCCAAATACAACTTTACAAGGCCCAATTAATTAAATTACAAAATTATAAATTTCATAATTAAATTAATCTAAGTGTATAGCCATAATTAATTAACCAAATTGACATTTCTAAAATACCAATTTACTCAATTAATTATGCTAATTATCATCAACACATGTCCAACACATTTGAATCAAAAATAAATCATTTTCAAACTTTATCACTCACGGAAATTGTAGGGTTTTATGTCCGATTCCGAATTCAATCCAATTAAATCCTAAATCAACAATTCCCAAATGATTTCAACTCATCCAATGATCAAAATCAAAAATTACCATGACTTAGGGCAACATCCAAGATCCGGCCAAACCTACATTTTTGGGAAAATTTGATCCAACTCAATTTTCATCAAATTGATCATGCATAACACCATGTTATCATCATTCAAGCATATTTAAACAATCAATTTCACTCAAACATGCTCAAATCAATTTTACCAAATTTTACCCTAATTCCAATTTCATGCTTAAACAAGGCTCAAGATACCATTGTTGGGTTTCTACCATTAGTCCCAAGATCAATTCAAGCAATGAAACATGTGTGAATACTCAAAGAAGAATGGCAGAACCATACTTACATTGATCAGCTTTTGTGATGCGAGGAACAATAAAAAATCTTCAAGCTTTGGACCTCTCGGCTTTGCTCCAATTTTGTGCTCCATGAGTTCTTCAAGCTCCAAGCTTTAAGTGTGCATTCCATGCCTATGGGTGGGTTTCCCTATCACCATCATATGACTTCTAATGTGTGCTAGCATAAGGAAATTTTGCTACAAAATTTCCCATAAAGCTTCTCATTGCTCACGATTTTGTAAGAAAGAAAGAAGAAAATTAGCCCTTGGCCGAGAAATGTAGGAGAGGAAAGAGAGATGAAGCTCAAGTGTTTTGAGTTGTATTTTTTTATTTTCAAAACAAATACATAATACATTTACCAAAATGCAAAATGAATTAAAAGCCTTCCAACTACCACCATCAATATTCACATCAAAAGTGACTAGACATCACATCACTCAAAGTGATGTGACTTCCATCACTTGATTGACTAGTGATTTGACGCTTGTGTGACTTGTGGGCCCCACTCGATTCGAAATACGAGTGGGCCCATAAACACTCCCGGGCTCGGGTTTGCTAATTCTGAATTAACGAATTTTCCTTTGCGACGTAATTAAATCAAATTTAATTAATAATTATGCCAAGCAAAATTACTATCACTTCGCTAAAGAATTAATTCTAAATTAACCCGTTCGCCCGAATTAAAATATAATTTTAATTCCGCGTCAAAATCTAATTTCTTATAATATATCGAATATATTATTTTATTGATTAATTCCAAATTAATCATTCTCTCTCTTTAAATAATATTTTATCCCAGATAAAATATCTCTGTAATTAATCCTAGATTAATTTTCTCTCTCTATTAATTAATCCCAGATTAATAAAGTGCGAGTCATACGTCATCGGTGAATCTTGGGGAAGTGACCCATGAGATCCCTAGATATGTTGGCAGTAAATCCGGTCGTCGGACTATCCGAACACGTACGTACCTAGTAGTATATTTTTACCGATTTACAAGACATGATTGGCTTCTAGTAAAGCACCGTGCCTACCTAATTCCCCAGAAATATTCTTAAAGGAATATATAATCTGTATCAGGCGTAGTATACGTAGTATTGCGTATTGCGATCCAGTATCGGATGTTCACGTGCAAGGCCTGAGGCTAGAATAGTGTCTGCCCCGTACGAAGCACATATCGGATGTCTGGTAACTAGTCTCATAAAATGGACAAACATGACCTAGTCATATTATCCCGATGACTGCAGTACTTAAGAGTACTAGTTTCGTATCCTACGTGATCATCATCTCCACTATAACTGAAGTTACACTTCCATCTTGACATCACACACCCATACACTACGATTCTCAATATACCCAGAAGAGGCGTACACAGAACCTGTTAAAGCCCTGGACGACCAAAACCAAAGTATATTGATTGTCGCAAGTATTCGTGGTGCAAGTCTCAAGTTAAGACCAAATACACCTACCCTGATTCAGAATTCCATAGACACATAGTTATACTACCAATGGAATTCCAAGGGGTCTATCCAGAGCGAAGCTGTTTTCGTACCATCGGTGAAACACAACCTCCTATTACACTTGCATAAGTATCAAATACTTAAATATATGAGAACTATACCGTTATTCTCCCACAACGCGCACAAGTGCAATACTAGTCTATTCCACATTATCGATGTCCAATCTCGATAATACTACGACTAGGAATTATTTAATGATTAAACCTTCATGGATTGATACTGTCTCATATCATCTCAATCCGGAACTAATCATAAGGACTTTTTATCATTTATATATCTTGGTAATCCAATTACAAATGATAAAAGAGCAATTTCCTTTGTCACATAGCTAATTTGTACAACAACACCGTGTTCTGTATAAATAGTGATGCTATGGGTCATAATTATCCAACACAACTGACTCAGATGGGGATAGTCTTTAAGGCTGAGACTTCCATAGATTTGATCTTGCAGTCTCTCCCCGACACTTGGAGTGGGTTCATCATGAACTATAACATGATGAACAAAGATGATACTCTTGGAGAGGTGATGTTTATTCTGAAGGAAGGTGAGAATGAGCTACTCAAGGGCAAGAAGTGCGAGGCGCACATTGCTTCAACATCTCAGTCTCCCAAGGCGACTGGTGGTGTTAAAAAGAAGAAGCATAAAAAGAAAGGTAAGGGCAAAGCGTCAAAGGGTTCTAGGAAACCCAAGGACAAATCTCAGGATGTATGCCTCCAGTGCGGTAAGCTGAGTCACTGGAAGCGTGACTGTCGAGAGTACAAGGCGCTCTAGAAGGAGATTAAAGCGGGCAAGACATCGACTTCAGGTATGTTTGTTATTGAAATAAACATGACTACTTCTAGTTTTAAAAATTGGATTTTTGATTCTATTTGTGGTACTCACATATGTACTGATGTGCAAGATCTGCGGATTAGCAGGAGACTGGCCTCAGGGGAGATTGATCTACGCGTCGAAAATGGGACATCAGTTACCATTTTAGCCGTTGGCACTATTATTTTAGAACTGCCCTCAGGGCATGTACTTGAACTAACAGACTGTTATTATGTACCTAGTTTGACTAGGAATATTATTTCTGCATCTATGTTAACCCAATGTGGGTATACTTTTGTATTTCGAAACACCAGGTGTTTTATGTATAAAAATGATGTAGAAATTTGCACTGCTGTTGCAAATAATGGTCTTTATATTTGAATATAAATCAATCTCAACCTATAATATAACAAACAGAAGACTTAAAATGAGTAACAAATATGAAACTTGTATGTGGCATTGTCGTCTGGGACATATAAACAAGACTCGCATATCCACATTTTCGAAGAGTGGGTACTTGGACGGATTTGATCCCAATTCAAATGACGTCTGTGAATCTTGCTTATTAGGCAAAATGCCTAAATCACCTTTTAGCGGTAAAAGTGAACGCGCCACCGAATTGTTAGCCCTTGTTCATAGTGACGTTTGTGGGCCCATGTCTAGCCAGGCTAGAGGTGGATATGAATACTTCGTAACCTTTATGGATGATGCATCACGTTATGGTTATGTGTATCTTATGAGACACAAGTCTGAAACTTTTGAGAAATTCAAAGAGTTTCGATACGAAGTAGAAAAATAGACCGGCAAGAGTATAAAGACATTACGGTCGGACCATGGTGGCGAATACTTAAGTAATGAGTTTCTAGATTACTTGAAAGAATATGATATTCTTTCACAGTGGACTCTTCCTGGAACACCGTAATTAAACGGTGTGTCTGAACAGAGAAACCGAACTTTGTTGGACATGGTAAGGTCTATGATGAGTCGCACAGAGCTACTATTTCCTTATTATGATATGCATTAAACAGTGTAATTCTTATTTTGAATAAGGTTCCGTCAAATTCTGTTCAACAGACTCCGTATGAGATATAGACAGGAAAGAAACTGGGTTTCTCATTCTTGAAGATTTGGGTTGCTGGGCATACGTCAACGTTTGGAAGGTACTAAACTTGAACCCAAATCGGATAAATGCATATTCATAGGATATCCTAGGGAAACCAAAGGATATTACTTCTATCACCCACAAGAGAACAAAGTATTTGTTGCTCTACATGCAGTTTTCCTTGAGAAGGAATTCATAAATGCAGTGATAAGTGGGAGGAAAGTAGAAATCGATGAAAATCGGAGTGATACTGTTCCTGAAAAAGAATCCTTAACTGGGATGATACTGTATCACAATCTTCGATTACACAAGGACCGCGTAGGCCGGAGAGAGTCAGGAAAAAACCTGAGAGGTATGGGTTTCTAATCTCACCTCATGAAGATATTAATCTTATTGAGGATAACGAACTAGCTACGTATGAGGAAGCGATACAAGATATCGATTCTGCTTTATGGTAAGAAACCATGAAGTTCGAAATGGATTCCATGTACACCAACCAAGTTTGGACACTGGTTGATGCACCACAAGGCGTAAAGCTGATTGGTTGCAAATGGATATTCAAGAAGAAGACCGACATGGATGGAAACGTACAAATGTACAAAGCTAGGCTTGTAGAAAATGGGTATCGTCAACGACATGGTGTCGATTACGATGAAACTTTCTCACCCGTTGCCATGATTAAATCCATTCGGATAATGCTTGCTGTTGCTACATATTTCAATTATGAGATATGGCAGATGGACGTTAAAATCGCTTTCCTTAACGGAAACTTTTTGGAGGATGTTTACATGCAACAGCCTGACGGTTTTATCGTGCCTAGACTTGCAAACAAGGTTTTTAAGTTAAATCGATCTATTTATGGATTGAAACAAGCATCACGGTCATAGAACCAATATTTTGACGAGATCATAAAAGAATATGATTTCATTAAAAAAGAAGATGATCCTTGTGTATATAAGAAGGTTAATGAGAGAGCACTGACTTTTATTGTCCTTTATATTGATGATGTATTGCTTATTGGCAATGACATTCCCATGTTAACGTCGGTGAAAGTTGGGCTTCATTAAAATTCTCCACGAAAGATCTGGGAGAAGCAGCCTTTATTCTAGGAATAAAGATCTACCGGGATTGATCTAGAAAGCTACTTGGACTATCCCAGAGTACGTACATTGATAAAGTGTTGAAGAGATTCAACATGGATCAGTCCAAGAAGGGACTGTTGCCAGTGTCACATGGCGTCTATCTATCTAAGGACATGTGTCCTAAAACTCAAGATGAGAGTGACATTATGAGTCGGATACCGTTCGCCTCGGTAGTCGGATCGATCATGTATGCCATAATATGTACGCGACCTGATGTCTCCTATGCTTTGAGCATGTGTAGTCGCTATCAGACCGATCCAGGTGAAGGTCACTAGATGGCGGTTAAGAATAACCTTAAGTATCTTAGACGAACTAAGGATGTTTCTTAATCTATGGAGATGGAGAACTTGAGGTAACTGGGTATACCAATGCAAGTTTCCAAACCGACAAAGATGACTGCAAGTCGCAATCCGGGTATAAATTTTGTTTGAATAACAGAGCAGCAAGCTGGAAATCTTCCAAGCAAGAGACTGTTGTTGATTCAACAACTAAAGCGGAGTATATTGCTACAGTCGAAGTAGCAAAAGAGGCAGTTTGGATCCGAAAATTCCTAATTGGATTAGGAGTAGTTCCATTTGCATCTGAGCCCGTTCCATTATATTGTGACAATAACGGGGCTATAGCTCAAGCTAAGAAATTACGGTCTTATCAATGATCCAAACATGTTCTTCGACGTTTCTATCTGATACGTGAGATCATATATCGTGGTGATGCGAAGATCGAGAAGGTCGCATCAGATGATAACATTACAGATCCGCTGACGAAAGCTATTCCTCAGTAAAAGTTTGAGCGACATGTACATAGTTCAGGTATTAGATGCTTGAGTGACTGGCTATAGGCCAAGTGGGAGATTGTTGGACAGTTATGACCCATAGCGTCACTGTTTGTAAAAGATATTGTGTTTTTGTACAAAATTAACTATGTAGCAATGAAATTGCCTTTTACCGTTTTATATTTATTTACTTTGATATATAAATGGTAAGAGTCCTTATGATTAGTTCCAGATTGAGATGATATGAGACAGTATCAATCCATAAAGGTTTAATCATTAAATATCCATAGTCGTAGTATTATCGAGATTGGACATCGATAATGCGGAATAAACTAGTATTGCACTTGTGCGCGTTGTTGGTTTCTATAAGGGTCCCAAGATCAATATAAGCATGAAAATAATTTTGAATACATCAACGGAGATAGCGGAATACTCACATCGATTAGTTGAGACGATACGGTAATAAAACAAATTGGTTTTGCTCCTCCAAAGTGGCGCCCCAAAGTAGCAGTCCACTGTCCAAAGATTTCAGTTTTGGTGGATGATTATGAGCTCCAAGCTTGAATCAAAAGTTCCCGGCTTATGGGTAAAGTTCCCTATCACCTTCGCATGTGTATCGGAGTGCTAGCTCTTCTTGATTTTGCCACAAAATCAATTCCAAAGACCACTTACTGCTCACTTTTTGAAGCAAGGCAGTGAGCAAAAATGGAGGTTTGGGCGTGAGAGAGGATGAAGGAAAGAGAGAGAGTGTTTTGTGTTTTCTTGTTACCAAATGTGTAAATCAATTAGTTATATATTTTCCAAAATAAATATAAGATTTACCATTTATTTGCTTTTCCAAAAAGTCAAATGAATTGGATTTAAACACTTTGAGTGTTCCACACTCAACCATCAAAGCTCATCAAGTCATATCAAATCAATCAAGTTGTCAAGTCACATCACTCAAAGTGACAAGTGATTTGACGCTTGAATTGACTAGCAATTTGACTCTTGATGTGACTTACGTGCCGCACTCGAATTCAAAATGCGAATGCGCTCGCAATCACACTCGGGCTTCCGTCGCGTCGTATTTAAATAATTACCCCTAGCGAAATCATTATTCACGTCGCTAACGAATTAATTCTAAATCAATTCATTCGCCCGAATTGAAATCTAATTTTAATTCCGCGTCGAAATCTAATTTCGTTTAATATATCTAATATATTAATTTATCCGATTAATTCTAAATTAATCGTTCTCTCTCTTTAGACGATATTTTATCCTAGATAAAATATCTCCGTAATTAATCCCAGATTAATTTTCTCTCTCATCTAATTAATCCCAGATTAATTAAGCGCGAGGCATACGTCATCGGTGAATCATTGGGAAGCGACCCATGAGATCCCCGGATATGTTGGCAGTAAATACGGTCGTCGGACTATCCGAACACGTACGTACCAAGTACTACGTTTTACCGATTTACAAGACAAGGTTGGCTTCTAGCAAAGCGCCATGCTTACCCAATTTTCCTGAAATATCCTTACAGGAATAAAAGGATCTATGTCAGGCGTAGTATACATAGTATTGTGTATTGCGATCCAGTATCGGATGATCACGTGCAAGGCCTGGGGCTGGAATAGTGTCTGCCCCGTACGAAGTACATATCAGATATCAAACAACTAGTCTATTTGAATCGAATAATCCTGACCTTGTCATATTATCCCGACGGTTGCAACCTTTATAGAGAACAAGTTATGTATCCCTGTGCGATCATCATCTCCATATATCTGGAGTGATACTTCCATCTCGACATCACACCCAATACACTACGATTCTCAATAAACCTAGTAGAGGCGTACACAGAACCTGTTAAAGCCCCGGACGACCTAAACCAAAGTTTATCGATTGTCACAAGTACTAGCGATGCAAGTCTCAGGATAAGACCAAATACACCTACCCTGATGCGGACTCCCATAGACACATATACATACTACCAATGGGATTCCGCAGGGTCTTTCCAGAGCGAAGCTGTTTTTCCGTACCATCGGTAAAACACAACCTCCTATCGTACTTGCATAAGTATCCAATACTTAAACATATGAGAACTATGCCGTTATGCCCTCATAACGCGCACAAGTGCAATACTAGTCTATTCCGCATTATCGAAGTCCAGTCTCGATAATACTACGACTAGGGATATTTAATGATTAAAACTTTATGGATTGATACTGTCTCATATCATCTCAATCCGGAACTAATCATATGGACTTTTACTATTTGAATATAAAAGTAATAAATTACTAAACGGTAAAAGGCAATTTCATTACTACATAGTTAATTTTGTACAAAAACACAATGTCTTTTACAAATAGTGACGCTATGGGTCATAACTGTCCAACAATCTCCCACTTGGCCTATAGCCAGTCACTCAAACATCTAATACCTGAACTATGTACATGTCGCTCAAACTTTGGCTGATGGATTGCTTTCGTCAGTGGATCTGCCACGTTGTCATCTGATGCGATCTTCTCAATCTTCACATTGCCACGATGTATGATCTCACGTATCAGATAGAAACGTCGAAGAACATGCTTGGACCGTTGATGAGACCGCGGTTCCCTAGCCTGTGCTATAGCCCCGTTACTATCACAATACAATGGAACGGGCTCAGCTGCTAACGGAACTACTCATAGTCCAATTAGGAATTTCCGGATCCAAACTGCTTCCTTTGCCGCTTCAGCTGCAGTAATGTACTCTGCTTCTGTTGTTGAATCGGCAACAGTCTCTTGCTTGGAAGATTTCCAACTCACTGCTCCGTTATTCAAACAAAAAATGTACCCAGATTGCGACTTACAGTCGTCTTTGTCGGTTTGGAAACTTGCATCGGTATACCCAGATACCTCAAGTTCTCCGTCTCCATAGATTAAAAAAATATCCTTAGTTCGTCTAAGATACTTAAGGATATTCTTAACCGCAATCCAGTGACCTTCACCTGGATTGGCCTGATAGCGACTACACATGCTCAAAGCATAGGAAACATCAGGTCGCGTACATATCATGGCATACATGATCGATCCTACTGCCGAGGCGAACGGTATCCGATTCATGTTGTCTCTCTCATCTTGAGTTTTAGGACACATGTCCTTAGATAGATAGACACCATGTGACATTGGCAACAGTCCCTTTTGGACTGATCCATGTTGAATCTCTTCAACACTTTGTCAATGTACGTGCTCTGGGAGAGTCCAAGCAGCTTTCTAGATCTATCTCGGTAGATCTTTATTCCCAGAATAAAGGCTGCTTCTCCCAAATCTTTCATGGAGAATTTCAATGAAAGCCAAGCTTTCACCGACGTTAACATGGGAATGTATTGCCTATTAGCAATACATCGTCAACATAAAGGACAATAAAAGTCAGTGCACTCCCACTAACTTTCTTGTATACACAAGGATCTTCTTCGTTTTCAATAAAATCATATTATTTTATGATTTCATCAAAACGTTGGTTCCAAGACCGCGATGCTTGCTTCAGTCCATAAATGGACCGATTTAACTTACAAACCTTGTTTGCAGGTCTAGGTACGATAAAAGCGTCAGGCTGTTGCATATAAACATCCTCCAAAAGGTTTCCATTAAGGAAAGCGGTTTTAACGTCCATCTGCCATATCTCGTAATCGAAATATGCAGCTATAGCAAGCATTATCCTAATGGATTTAATCATGGCAACATGTGAGAAAGTTTCGTCATAATCGACACCATGTCGTTGACGATACCCTTCGCTACAAGCCTAGCTTTGTACGTTTGTACGTTGCCATCCATGTCGGTCTTCCTCTTGAAGACCCATTTGCATCCAATAGGCTTTACGCCTTCTGGTGCATCAACCTGTGTCCAAACTTGGTTGGTGTACATGGAATCCATTTCGGACTTCATGGCATCTTGCCATAAAGCGGAATCGATATCTTTTATCGCTTCCTCATACGTGGCTGGTTTGTTATCCTCAATAAGATTAATATCTACATGAGGTGAGATCAGAAACCCATACCTCTCAAGTTGTTTCCTGACTCTCTCCGACCTACGCGGTCCTTGTGTAAAATAAGATGGTGGTACAGTCTCATCCCGGATGGACTGTTCTTATTCCTTGAGGATTCAATGCCAGGAACAGTAACACTCCGATTTTCATCAAGTTCTACTTTCCTCCCACTCACCACTGCATTTAGGAATTCCCTCTCAAGGAAAACCGCATGTAGAGCAACAAATACTTTGTTCTCTCGTGGGTTATAGAAGTAATATCCTTTGGTTTCCCTAGGATATCCTACGAATAGCATTATTTATCCGATTTGGGTTCAAGTTTGGTACATTCCTAACGTTTGACGTATGCCCAGCATCCCCAAATCTTCAGGAATGAGAAACCCGGTTTCTTTCCTGTCCATATCTCATATGGTGTCTGTTGAACAGACTTTGACAGAACCTTATTCAAAATAAGAATTGCACTGTTTAATGCATGTCCTCAAAAGGAAATAGGTAGCTCAGTGCGACTCATCATAGACCTAACCATGTCCAACAAAGTTCGGTTTCTCCGTTCGGACACACCGTTTAATTGCGGTGTTCCAGGAGGAGTCCACTGTGAAAGAATACCATATTCTTTCAAGTAATCTAGAAACTCGTTGCTTAAGTATTCGCCACCACGGTCCGACCGTAATGTCTTTATACTCTTGCCTGTTTGTTTTTCAACTTCGTGTCGAAACTCCTTGAATTTCTCAAGAGTTTCCGACTTGTGTCTCATAAGATACACATAACCATAACGTGATGCATCATCCGTAAAGGTTACGAAGTATTCATATCCACCTCTAGCCTGGCTAGACATGGGCCCACATACGTCACTGTGAACGAGGGCTAACAGTTCAGTGGCTCGTTCATCTTTACCGCTAAAAGGTGGCATTTTGCCTAAAAGGCAAGATTCGCAGACGTCATATGAATTTGGATCAAATCCGTCCAAGTACCCACACTTCGAAAGTGTGGATATGCGAGTCTTGTTTATGTGTCCCAGAGGACAGTGCCACATGTAAGTTTCATCTTTGTTACTCATTTTGAGCCTTTTGTTTGTTATATTATATGTTGGAGATAAATTATATTCAAAATATAAAGACCATTATTTGCAACAGCAGTGCAAATTTCTACATCATTTTTATATAAGTAACACCCAGTGTTCGAAATACAAAAGTATACCCACATTGGGTTAACATAGATACAGAAATAATATTCATAGTCAAACTAGGTACATAATAACAGTCATTAAGTTCAAGTATATGCCCCGAGGGCAGTTCCAAAACAAAAGTGCCCACGGCCAAAACAGCAACAGGTGTCCCGTTTCCAACACGCAGATCTATCTCCCCTGAAGCCAGTCTCTTGCTAATCCGCAGATCCTGCACATCAGTACATATATGAGTACCACAACCAGAATCAAAAATCCAATTTTAAAACTAGAAGTAGTCATGTTTATTTCAATAACAAACATATCTGAGGACGGTGCCTTGCCCGCCTTTATCTCCTTCTAGAGTGCCTTATACTCGCGGCAGTCACGCTTCCAGTGACCCCGCTGTTGAGTTCCTATTTAGGTCCTAAGAATCATCCAATCAAGCATAAAAACGCATGAATACATCAAGGAATAATGGCGGACAACACATACTACCAATGATTGGTTTGAGATGCAAAGAACACAAGTCTTTTTCTTCCTCCATGAAGCTCGGTTTTGGCCATATTGAACTGCTGTGGGGCGCCACGGTTTTGGGTGCCATAGTGTCTTAAAAAATCACCCATGGTGGTATCCATTGAAGCTCCAAGCTTCAAGCTTCCATGCTCAAATAATCACTTCCCTATCACCTTTGTATTCCTCCATGAGTGTACTAGCACTTAGATCTTGCTACAAGATCAAAAGCTTCTCTTTTGTGTGAAAAAAACAAAAAAAAGAAGAAGAAAATCGGTCACCATGACCGTGAGAAGAGAGAAGGTTTTTGGCTCCATTTTGCCTAAAACCGTATATTACTCTTTTAGAGAGAGAGAGTGATACTTTTGTATATCATTTTATTTATCTTTTATTTACCAAGTAATATAAATAAAATATATACAAAACTTTTAATTAAAAAAGTCAAAAGCAAAAAGCAATGAATGCCTTTCATTCACCATTTCACCCATCACTTCTACTTTTTTTACATCAAGTCACTTTATTAAAGTGAGAACATGTCATGCCACATCACTCAAAGTGACAAGTGACTTGACGATTGATGTGACTAGTGATTTGACGCTTGATGCGACTTGCATGCCGCACTCGAATTCAAAATGCGAATGCACTCGCAATCACTCTCGGGCTCGGGTTCGTTAATTCCAAATTAACGAATTTTCTGTCGCGTCGTAATTAAATGATTACGCCTAGCGAGTTCACTATTCACGTCGCTAACGATTAATTAATTCTAAATTAATTCGTTCGCCCGAATTAAAATCTAATTTCAATTCCGCGTCGAAATCTAATTTCGTTATAATATATCGAATATATTAATTTATCGATTAATTCTAAATTAATCGTTCTCTCTCTTTAACGATATTTTATCCGAGATAAAATATCTCCGTAATTAATCCCAGATTAATTTTCTCTCTCATCGAATTAATCCCAGATTAATTAAAGTGCGAGTCATACGTCATCGGTGAATCTTCAGGAACCGACCCATGAGATCTCCGGATATGTTGGCAGTAAATACGGTCGTCGGACTATCCGAACACGTAAGTACCTCACTATCTCTACGTTTATACCGATTTTCAAGACAAGGTTGGCTTCTAGCAAAGCGCCATGCTACCCAATTCTCCAGAAATATTCTTATAGGAATATAAAGATCTGTATCAAGCGTAGTATACTAAGTATTGTGCATATCGGTCCAGTATCGGATAGTCACGTGCTAGGGCTGGGACTGGATAAGTGTCTGCCCCGTCCGAAACACATATCGGATGTCTGGTAACATAGTCTCTATAATCGGATATTCATGACCTGGTCACAATATCCCGATTGGTTGCGCAACACTCAAGAGCACTAGTACCGTATCCTGCGTGACATCATCTCCACTATGACTGAAGTGATACTTCCGTCTTGACATCACACCCAATACACTACGACTCTCTGATAAACCCAGAAGTGGTGTACTCAGAACCGGTTAAAGCCCTGTACCACCAAGACCAAAGTCTACCGATTATCGCAAGTATTAGCGATGTAAGTCTCAGGTTAAGACTATACACACACCTACCTTGATTTCGGCCCCCATAGACACATAGTCATAATACCAATGGGATTCCGAGGGGTCTACCTATCCAGAGCGAAGCTGTTTTCCGTACCATCAGTGAAACACGACCTCCTATCGCACTTGCATAAGTATTCGATACTTATATATATGAGAACTATGCCGTTGTGCCCTCACAACGCGCACAAGTGCAATACTAGCCTATTCCGCATTATCGATGTCCAGTCTCGATAATACTCCGGCTAGGGATATTTAATGATTAATCCTTCGGGGATTGATACTGTCTCATATCATTCTCAATCCAGGAACTAATCATAGGGACCTCTCTTCATTTATACATCTATGGTGATCTAATCACAAATGATGAGAGTGCAATTTCCTTGTCACATAGTTAATTTGCTACACAACACAATGATCTGTGCAAATAGTGACGCTATGAGTCATTTTATCCAACAATCTCCCACTTGGCACATAGCCAGTCACTCAAGTGTCCCACACCCGAACTATGTATGGTTCGCTCAAATTGCTGAGGAAAGGTTTTCGTCAGTGGATTTTGTTTGATTATTGTTTGACGCGATTATACGATCATCACATCGCCACGATGTATGATCCGAACGAATCAGATGATATAGAAGTATATATCTGGATCGTCGATGAGACCTTCAATTCCTTAGCTTGTGCTGACGCCTAGCTCAGCTGCTAACAGAACTATATCTAATCTAATTAGATTTATTTTCGATCCAAATGGCTTCTATTGCTGCCTCAGCTGCAGCAATAATCCGCATTTGTTGTTTATTCGGCAACGGTTATTTGCTCGGAGTATTTCCAACTCACTGTCCCGTTATTCAAACTTTATAGTACCTAAGTATTTAATTGTTTGGAAACTTGCAGCGGTGATCCCAGTCACTTCAAGTTCTCATTCTCCATAGTTTAAGACAACATCTTTAGTTCTCTCAGATACTAACAGATGTTCTTAATCTTTAATCCAGTGACTATCACTTGGATTGACCTGATCGTGACTCCATATGCTCGAAGCGTATGAGACACCCTATCAAGGACATTTTAAATGTACAATTTCCAGAGAGTGTTAACCAACTCCAAATCTATCCCATTAGATCTTTATTCCTCGAATAAAGGTTGTTACTCCCCAGAATTCTACGGAGAATTTCTATTGAAAGCCAAGCTTTCATCAATTGCTATATGGGAATTTAACTGTCAGTGCGCTCTCCCACTAACCTCCTTATATACACAAGAATTATTTCGTTTTGAGTCAATTCATAAACCATTATGATTATTTCAAAATGACAGTTCCAAGAACCTTATGCTTGCATTAATCCAAACATGGATCGAATAACCCGCAAACCTCATTTGTTGGTTATACAAAATCGTCAGGATGATGTAAACATCCTCTAAAAGGTTTCCTTTTCAGGAAAGCGATTTTGATCTATAACTGACACATTTCATAAATTAAATACGCAGTTATCAACAAGCATCTTCAAAATGGATTTACCATGGCAACAGGTAAAAGGTTGAACCGTTATTAACACAATGTTGATAACGATATCTTTCCGTCAAAAGCCCAACTTTGTACGTTGGTATGTTGCCTTCCATGTATGTCTTCCTTGAAGACATTTAAAGTACCAATAGGCACAATGCCTTGTGGTACAACAACTAGTATCCAAAATAGTTGTTATACATGGAATCCATTTTGGACTCATGGCACTTTGCCATAATTGGGAGTCGATACCTCGTATCACTTCCTCAAAACGTTGTCGGTGGATATACCTTCATAAGATTGACATCTTTATGAGGTTAGATCAGAAACCCATACCCTAGGTTGTTTTCTGACTCTATCCGATCTACTAGTTTCTTGTGTATTTGAAGATTAATGGTATAGATTCATCATTGATGAACTATTTGTGTTCCATTAAGGACTTCATGCCTTGAACAGTATTACTCCGATTTTCATCGAGTATCACTATCCTCCCACTGACCACTGTATATCGGTATTCCTCTCAGGAAAACCGCATAGTGAGCAACAATCACATTGTTCTCATGTGAGATTTATAAGTACTATACTTATGGTTTCCCTTAGGATAACCTATATTGGCACTTATCCAATTTGGGTACTTAGTTTGGTATCATCCAAACGTTATGCCTAGCATATCAAAATTACTAGGAATGAGAAACCCCGTTTCTTTCCTGTTCATATCCTATATGATATCTGTCAAACAGATTTATATGGAACCTTATTCTAAACAAGTTTTGCACTGTTAATACATGTCCTATTGAAGGAAATAGTAGCTCAGAGCGACTCATGATAAACCTTATCATCTCCAACAAAATTCGGTTTTTAGTTCGGACACACCGTCTAACTGACGTGTCTCGGGAGGAGTCCTCATATGAAAGAATACCGTACTCTTTCATGTACATATGAAACTTACTGCTTAAGTATTTTCCAATACGGTCTTACCGTGGCGGCATAATACTATAGCCGATCTTTTATTTACTTCGTGTCGAAACTTTAAAGTTTCCGATTTGTGTTCTTCAAAAGAAACACATAACCATAACGTGATGCCACATCCGTTAAGGTCACGAAATATTCATGTTCACATCTAGCCTAGCTAGTATGGGCCCACTTACTTCACCATGAATAGGGCTAACCAGATCGGTGGCCTTTACACTATTACCAGTAAATAGTGTTTTAGGTACTATATCAAATAAACTAGATTCGTAGACCTTATTTGAATAGTCAAATCAGTCCTAGTACCCCCTCTCTCAAAAGTGTGGATATACGTGTCTTGTTCATGGTGTCCCAGACAACAATGCCATAAATAAGTCTCTTAATTGATCAAATCAGTTTGAGCTATTAAGGTGTCATGTTATATATGTGAGATTTATTTATATTCTAAATATAAATGCTGTTATTTAACATCCAATGTGTTTATCTCAATATCATCTTTATATAATAAAACACTTTAGTGTTCTAGAATATAAAGGTTCACCCGCAACAGATTAAACACTGATATAGAGATAATGTATCTAGTCAAACTAGTTACATTATAACAGTTTCTTAATTTAGGTACTAACCCGAAGGTAGTTCCTAAATTCAAGTATTTATGGTTAAAACAGCGACTTTCGTCCCATTTCCATTTCGTAGATAAATCTCAATTGAAGTCAGTATCATGTTCAAAACAGATTCTGAACCTCAATATATGTATTTATGTACCACACTAAATATTTAAAATCCAATTTTAATATTAGTTGTGAACATAATTATGACAATCATATTTGAAGTCAGAGCCTTGCACGTCTTCTAATCCTCCTTAGGATATGTCCTTCAATTTCATTATCATGTCTAAGGATCTAATCCTTAATTCTGATTCATAAATAAATGAGTCTACTTGACAAGTATAATGGATTAAGCACTAAAGTTATCATTACATGAATATTCCAAACATCATGTTCTACTTATTTGCTTAACTCCGAGCTTAGGCATAATATATTATTTTATCAAATAAAATAACTTATTAGTTTTATTTCCAGGACCATCCTGAAATTATTCCCATTTGAAAATTAAATCATTTTAAAATATTTTAATCCAAGATTATATTTTAAATATCCAACTTTTCAATTTTATCTTGATTACAATAGTCCAACTATTTAATCAACGATTTGGTACTATTTATTATAATGATTATAATAGTCCAACTATATAATCAAATATAATCCAAATTAATTAACCTCAATTACATTGATTACTATAATCCAATTATAAATCAACTGTAAACTGCAATTAATTAATTCAAATATATTGATTAATATAATCCAATTATATATAATCAACTATAATACAGTCCAACTGTTTATTAAAACAACAATTTAAATATTAGTCCAACTAACATTTAATAATACGACGAAATAATTTGAATGAGCGCGTATGGCGAGTAATTGAACGAGTATTGCAAATTCAATTCTTATCTCCCACTATTTTTCGTCGAGCCTCTAACCCTCTGTCGAGTACTCGGGAAACCGTGTTTCCTAGTGGGCTAGGATCCCGTTAAATATCACACAATCTTGACTTTGGCCAACAAATTGTATGATAATTAACTAGGTAGATCTCGAAGATCAATTGGATCCCATCCAATTCCTAGATCCAGTAGGCGGATATCCAAATCCTAAACATATATCTTATATATGCCAATACATCCAATGTATTACCTAACCTTTTTCCTCTGAATCAACTAAGCCTTGGCTTTGGCACAACAAACCTAGTGATCCTAGTCAAGCGCGACCCATTGACCATGGAAAGCTTCGTAATCAATGTCGATGGACAAGAAGTGGTCTTGACTTTGGCCAACAAACCAAAACTTGGACAAGACACCGATATGGAACAAAACTCTCGTGATTCAAACACATCTTCGACGGACAAAGGGCTTGACTTTGGCCAACAACCCAATGCCAATCTCGGATCTTGAGTAAGAATCACTCAATGGAAGGAAAAACACTTGATATTGAGCGAGGTTTTTTTCGCGTGCAATTGGCAACCAATTTATTATCTTTGTTAAGGTCTCATCATCATACACCCTTAAAGATGCATTCTAACACATAATAAAGCGCATATGAAATAAAATAATAATGATATGCGGATGGATACTTTACATTGATCCTAGATCAAATCTCTCATTATCTCTCTCCAAAACTAGCACATGTATTTACTTCTACCCGTTACACTACACTTCTAAAGAAACCTCATTTACATTGAGGGGAATAGGTGAGAAGAGAATACAAAGAATATAAAGGTGATCAGGCTGGACTCGCAGGTCCAATTTAATAAATCAAATTTATTACAACAATTTCTAAAATTGCCCCACCCTTTTAATATCCATCCGATATACATTATTCATGCATCGCAACCATGTATTCATACAAGCATGTTATCAATCAATCTAATCAAATTAATTAATCTGATAATTAGTGATCATCCAATGTTCAAACAACGATTTGATTTTTTTTTTGCTCGAGTCAAACTCGTTTTGCGAATAAGTACTCAAAGTACGAACTGTCGAATTAAATTAAACTACATAATTAAATCCAATTTAATACGCATTTAATTCTAATTCACTATTTAATTCCAAATTAAATATTACATTTTAATTAATGAACCTTTACGATTTAAATTCCAAATTTAATCGTTACGGGTCTCAAAGCCCGATTAACATATAATGTTTATTTAATTAAAGTCTAATGGATTTTTAATTAATTTCTTAAGGCGTGGACTATTGGTCAACTCGGGTCAAACCGAATAACCAAAATCCAATCCGAGAGTTACCCCATAAGCCTTTAAATTAATTTTGGCCCATTAGACCCAATTAAATAATTAAGGTCCATTAAGTCATAATTGGACTTTATGGATGTGGTTTTAGGCCCAATTGGATCCAACCAAATTGGCCTAAACCTAACTTGGTACAACCAAGCCCAAAAGCCCAATTACAACCTAATAGGCCCAATTTCCAAAATAAGCCCAATTAATTAACTTATAGAAATTCCAAATTCCATAATTAATTAACCTAAGTGTAATACACAATTAATTATCCAATTAACATTTCTAAAACATCAATTAGCCTAATTAATCATGCACTTTAATATCAAATAGTGTCTAATATAATTTATCAAAATCAAACCCAATTTACATGCTTAAAGTCTTCGCAATTAGGGGTTTTTTAATCCGATTTGGTTTCAATCAAATTGAATCCACAATCATCATTCTCAAATCAATTAAACTCATCTAATGAATCAAAATACAAAAACACAATGAATTTCATATCCAATTGAATTCTGCCAAGCCTACTTTAATTTTGGAAAATTGTTCCAAATCAAAATTCAATCCAATCAAACTTCAATTCAACATTACCCAGTTTTTCAAAGTCATCCAATGATCAAACAAACAAAAAGTTCACCAAGATATTAGGGTCTCAATTTTCGGCCAACATAAGCAATTTGGGGAAAATTGTTCCAAACTCATTTTCAACAAATTGATCCAATCAATCATCAATTAAACATACATTAAGCATTCTAAATCATCCAATTTCATCAAACATGCTCAAAATCAAGTTTACCCAAATTTGTCAACTTTGGCCTACACAAAAAATTGGGGAAATTTGTTACAAACACAATTTCTTCAAATTGATCTAATCAATCATCAATTTCAACTCATTTAAGCATACTATAACAAACAATTTCATCAAAACAAGCCCAAATTCGTTTTGCCCAATTTTAACCCTAACATTTTCATGCTTGATCAAAGCTCAAGATACCATTGTTGAGTTCCTATTTAGGTCCCAAGAATCATCCAAATCAAGCATAAAAACGCATGAATACATCAAGGAATAATGGCGGAAACACATACTCACAATGATTGGTTTGAGATGCAAAGAACACAAGTCTTTTTCTTCCTCCATGAAGCTCGGTTTTGGCCATATTGAACTGCTGTGGGGCGCACGGTTTTGGGTGCCATAGTGTCTTCAAAAATCGCCCATGGTGGTCTCCATTGAAGCTCCAAGCTTCAAGCTTCCATGCTCAAAGAATCACTTCCCTATCACCTTTGTATTCCTCCATGAGTGTGCTAGCACTTAGATCTTGCTACAAGATCAAAAGCTTCTCCTTTTGTGTGAAAAAAACAAAAAAAAGAAGAAGAAAATCGGTCACCATGACCGTGAGAAGAGAGAAGGTTTTTGGCTCCATTTTGCCTAAAACCGTATATTACTCTTTTATAGAGAGAGAGTGATACTTTTGTATATCATTTTATTTATCTTTTATTTACCAAGTAATATAAATAAAATATATACAAAACTTTTAATTAAAAAAGTCCAAAGCAAAAAGCAATGAATGCCTTTCACCTTTTCACCCATCACTTCTACTTTTTTTACATCAAGTTACTTTATTAAAGTGACAACATGTCATGTCACATCACTCAAAGTGACAAGTGACTTGATGATTGATGTGACTAGCGATTTGACGCTTGATGTGACTTGCGTGCCGCACTCGAATTCGAAATGCGAATGCGCTCGCAATCACTCTCGGGCTCGGGTTCGTTAATTCCAAATTAACGAATTTTCCGTCGCGTCGTAATTAAATGATTACGCCTAGCGAATTCACTAGTCACGTCGCTAACGAATTAATTCTAAATTAATTCGTTCGCCTGAATTAAAATCTAATTTCAATTTCGCGTCGAAATCTAATTTCGTTATAATATATCGAATATATTAATTTATCGATTAATTCCAAATTAATCGTTCTCTCTCTTTAACGATATTTTATCCGAGATAAAATATCTCCGTAATTAATCTCAGATTAATTTTCTCTCTCATCGAATTAATCCCAAATTAATTAAAGTGCGAGTCATACGTCATCGGTGAATCTTCAGAAACCGACCCATGAGATCTCCGGATATGTTGGAAGTAAATACGGTCGTCGGACTATCCGAACACGTAAGTACCTCGTACTACGTTTATACCGATTTACAAGACAAGGTTGGCTTCTAGCAAAGCGCCATGCCTACCCAATTCTCCAGAAATATTCTTATAGGAATATAAAGATCTGTATCAAGCGTAGTATACTAAGTATTGTGCATATCGGTCCAGTATCAGATAGTCACGTGCTAGGGCTGGGGCTGGATAAGTGTCTGCCCCGTCCGAAACACATATCGGATGTCTGGTAACATAGTCTCTATAATCAGATATTCATGACCTGGTCACAATATCCTGATTGGTTACGCAACACTCAAGAGCACTAGTACCGTATCCTGCGTGACATCATCTCCACTATGACTGAAGTGATACTTCCGTCTTGACATCACACCCAATACACTACGACTCTCTGATAAACCCAGAAGTGGTGTACTCAGAACCGGTTAAAGCCCTGTACCACCAAGACCAAAGTCTACCGATTATCACAAGTATTAGCGATGTAAGTCTCAGGTTAAGACTATACACACCTACCTTGATTTCGGCCTCCCATAGACACATAGTCATAATACCAATGGGATTCCGAGGGGTCTATCCAGAGCGAAGCTGTTTCCTGTACCATCGGTGAAACACGACCTCCTATCGCACTTGCATAAGTATCCGATACTTATATATATGAGAACTATGCCGTTGTGCCCTCACAACGCGCACAAGTGCAATACTAGCCTATTCCGCATTATCGATGTCCAGTCTCGATAATACTCCGGCTAGGGATATTTAATGATTAATCCTTCGGGGATTGATACTGTCTCATATCATTCTCAATCCAGGAACTAATCATAGGGACCTCTCTTCATTTATACATCTATGGTGATCTAATCACAAATGATGAGAGTGTAATTTCCTTGTCACATAGTTAATTTGCTACAACAACACAATGATCTGTGCAAATAGTGACGCTATGGGTCATTTTGTCCAACACCCGCTTACCGCAATCGAGGCAAACATCCTGAGATTTGTCATTTGGCTTCCCAGAAGCCTTTGACGATTTGGCCTTGCCCTTTCCTTTATGCTTCTTCTTCGTCACACCTCCAGTTGCCTTTGGCCCAGCCCTCGGTTTCTGAGATGTCGAAGCAAAGTGCGCCTCGCACTTGTTTCATTTGAGAAGCTCATTCTCAGCTTCCTTGAGAGTAGACAATAACTCTCCAAGAGTATCGTCAGTGTTCATCAAATTATAGTTTATGATGAACTGTCTCCAGGAATCGGGGAGAGATTGCAAGACCATGTCTATAGTAATCTCTGCCTCAAAGACTATCCCCATAGTAGCTAGCTCATCGATGTCAGTAATCATCTGTGCCACATGGGACTCAATAGACATGCCTTCTGACATGCGAGCGCGAAATAGCTTCTTCACTAACTCGTACCTCTGCATCCTCTTGTTAGAGCGATGTAGATCTTGCAATCTCGCCATCATGTTATAAGGATCCAAGTCCCTATTTTGGCGGCGGAAATGCTGATTCATTGAAGCAAGCATAATGGACTGAGCAGTATCACAATCATCGCTGTGAGTCTTCCAAAGCTCCAGCTCAAGTGTCTGATCAGGTGTGGGCTTAGGCCCAAGAGGTGTATTTATGGTATACAACAACCTCTCAGCCCCAAGGACTATCCTTAGGTTCATCTCCCAATCTGCAAAGTTTGTGCCCTTAAAGACATTCTCTCCCATGATTATGTCGCTGACATTTCCCTTTCCAGTCATCCTGACTACGATAGTCCAACTATCTAGTCAACGATATTTTGGGTACAGTCTAACTGTTACATGAAAAAAAAATAACATTATATTAGTCCAACTAATAATATAATTTTGACGAAATAATTTGAAAGCGCGTAAAGCTAAGTATCTGAATGAAATTGCAAATTCAATACTAGCCTCCCACTATTTTTCGGCGAGCCTCTAACCCTCTGTCGAGTACTCGGGAAAATCAGTTTCCTAGTGGGCTAGGATCCCGTTAAATAACGCACAACTTTGACTTTGGCCAACAAGCTGTATGATATTTAACTAGGTAGATCTCGAAGATCAATTGGATCTTATCCAATTCTTAGATCCGGTAGGTGGACGTCCAAGTCCGAAACATATATACAATATACATGTCAATACATCCAATGTATTTTCCTAACCTTTTTCCTCTGAATCAACTAAGCCTTGGCTTTGGCACAACAAGCTTAATGATTCCAGTTAAGCGTGACCCATTGACATGGAAAGTTTCGTAATCAATGTCTTTGGATAAGAAGTGATCTTGACTTTGGCCAACAAATCACAACTTGGACAAGACACCGATATGGTACAAAACTCTCATGATTCAAACACATCCGCAATTGACAAAGGCCTTGACTTTGGCCAACAAACCAATGCCAATTTTGGATCTTGAGTAAGAATCACTCAACGGAAGGAAAAATCGCTTAAAATTTATTTGAGGATTTTTTCGCGTAATTGGCAACCAATTAATTATCTTTGTTAGGTATCATCATCATACACCCTTAAGCATGCATTCTAAACACATAATAAAGCGAGTATGAAAATAAATAATAATGATGTCGGATGGATACTTAACATATTGATCCTAGATCAAATCTCTCCATTTCTCTCTCAAGCTAGCACTTGTATTACTTCTACCCGTTACACTACACTTCTAAAGAAACCTCATTTACATTGAGGGGAATAGGTGAGAAAAGAATACAAAGAATATGGAGGTGATAAGGCTGGACACGCAGGTCCAATTTAATAAATCAAATTTATTACAATAATTTCCAAAATTACCCCACCCGGCTAATATCCATCCGATATGCATTATTCATTCATCACAACCATGTATTCATGCAAGCATGTTATCAATCAATCTAATCAAATTAATTAATCTGATAATTAGTGATCATCCAATGTTCAAACAACGATTTGATTTTGATCGAGTCAAACTCGTTTTGCGAATAAGTATTCATGGTACGAATTCATGAACTAAATTAAACTACAACATTAAATCTAATTTAATATGTATTTAATACTAATTCATTATTTTATTCTGAATAAAATATTACACTTTATTAAAAAACCTTTTACGACTTAAATTCCAAATTTAATCGTCACGGGTCTCAAAGCCCGATTAACGTCCAACGTCAAATTTAATTCAAGTTCAATGGGCTTTAATTAATTTCTTTAAGGCATGGGCTTTGACAACCAAAGCCCAATCAAGGAGTTACCCCATAAGCCCAAAAATCAATTTAGGCCCATTAGGCCCAATTAAACTTTAAAGGTGCATTAAGTCGCATTTGGGCTTTATGGATGCGGTTTTGGGCCCAATTGGATCCAATCCAATTTGCCTAAACCATACTTTGTACAACAAAGTCCAATAAGCCCAATAACAACTTTAAAAGCCCAAATCCAATTTTAGGCCCAATTAATTAAATTCATAAAATCCAATTTCATATTTAATTAACCTAAAGTGTATCTTATGATTAATCATGCAAATTAATATTTCCAAAGCATCCAATTTGTCCAATTAATCATGCTAATCATTATCATCACATGTCCAACATATTTTGACAAAAATCAAACCAATTCATGCTTCATCAAGTCTCGGCCAAGGGAGGTGTATTTTGTCCGATTCGAATTTAATCCAATTAATTATTCAATCGACATTAAATCCACATCCCCGAATGATTTCCAACACATAAAATGTCTAAAAATCAAAATTTCCAAGACCATTTAGGGCTCTACACATTCGGCCAAGGCATGTATTTTGGGGAAAATTTGTTCCAAACCATTTTCATGAAATTGATCCAATCAACCTTCATTTAAACATGTTATAAGCATACTCAAACATTCAATTCATTCAAATCATGCTCAACACAAGTTTACCCAATTTTAAGCCCTAAAAATTTTCATGCTCAAACCTAGGCTCTTGATGCCATTGTTGGTTTCTATAAGGGTCCCAAGATCAATATAAGCATGAAAATAATTTTGAATACATCAACGGAGATAGCGGAATACTCACATCGATTAGTTGAGACGATACGACAACAAAACAAATTGGTTTTGCTCCTCCAAAGTGGCGCCTAAAGTAGCAGTCCACTGTCCAAAGATTTCAGTTTTGGTGGATGATTTTGACCTCCAAGCTTGAATCAAACGGTTCCCGGCTTATGGGTAAAGTTCCCTCACATTCGCATGTGTATCGGAGTGCTAGCTCTTCTTGATTTTGCCACAAAATCAATTCCAAAGACCACTTACTGCTCACGTTTTTGAAGCAAGGCAGTGAGCAAAAATGGAGGTTTGGGCGTGAGAGAGGATGAAGGAAAGAGAGAGAGTGTTTTGTGTTTTCTTGTTACCAAATGTGTAAATCAATTAGTTTATATATTTTCCAAAAATAAATATATGATTTACCATTTATTTGCTTTTCCAAAAAGTCAAATGAATTGGATTTAAACACTTTGAGTGTTCCACACTCAACCATCAAAGCTCATCAAGTTATATCAAATCAATCAAGTTGTCAAGTCACATCACTCAAAGTGACAAGTGATTTGACGCTTGAATTGACTAGCGATTTGACTCTTGATGCGACTAATGATTTGACGCTTGATGTGACTTGCGTGACGCACTCGAATTCGAAATGCGAATACGCTCGCAATCACACTCGGGCTCGGGTTCGCTAATTCCTAATTAGCGAATTATTCCGTCGCGTCGTATTTAAATGATTACGCCTAGCGAAATCATTATTCACGTCTCTAACGAATTAATTCTAAATCAATTCGTTCGCCCGAAATAAAATCTAATTTTAATTCCGCGTCGAAATCTAATTTCGTTTAATATATCTAATATATTAATTTATCCGATTAATTCTAAATTAATCGTTCTCTCTCTTTAGACGATATTTTATCATAGATAAAATATCTCCGTAATTAATCCCATATTAATTTTCTCTCTCATCTAATTAATCCCAGATTAATTAAGCGCGAGGCATACGTCATCGGTGAATCATTGAGAAGCGACCCATGAGATCCCCGGATATATTGGCAGTAAATACGGTCGTCGGACTATCCGAACACGTACGTACCAAGTACGACGTTTTACCGATTTACAAGACAAGGTTGGCTTCTAGCAAAGCGCCATGCCTACCCAATTTTCCGGAAATATCCTTACAGGAATAAAAGGATCTATGTCAGGCGTAGTATACATAGTATTGTGTATTGCGATCCAGTATTGGATGATCACGTGCAAGGCCTGGGGCTGGAATAGTGTCTGCCCCGTACGAAGCACAAATCGGATATCAAACAACTAGTCTATTTGAATCGGATAATCCTGACCTTGTCATATTATCCCGACGGTTTCAACCTTTATAGAGAACAAGTTCTGTATCCATGCGCGATCATCATCTCCATATATCTGGAGTGATACTTCCATCTCGACATCACACCCAATACACTACGATTCTCAATAAACCCAGTAGAGGTGTACACAGAACCTGTTAAAGCCCCGGACGACCTAAACCAAAGTTTATCGATTGTCGCAAGTACTAGCGATGCAAGTCTCAGGTTAAGACCAAATACACCTACTATGATGCGGACTCCCATAGACACATATACATACTACCAATGGGATTCCGCGGGGTCTTTCCAGAACGAAGCTGTTTTTCCGTACCATCGGTAAAACACAACCTCCTATCGCACTTGCATAAGTATCCAATACTTAAACATATGAGAACTATGCCATTATGCCCTCATAACGCACACAAATGCAATACTAGTCTATTCCGCATTATCGATGTCCAGTCTCGATAATACTACGACTAGAGATATTAACGATTAAACTTTATGGATTGATACTGTCTCATATCATCTCAATCCGGAACTAATCATATGGACTTTTACCATTTGAATATAAAAGTAATAAATTACTAAACGGTAAAAGGCAATTTCATTACTACATAGTTAATTTTGTACAAAAACACAATGTCTTTTACAAATAGTGACGCTATGGGTCATAACTGTCCAACACGCGTTGTGAGGGCATAATATCATAGTTCTCATATGTTTAAGTATTGGATACTTATGCATGTTGGTGTTCCTAGAACATTATAAGGATCTAATAAGCATGCATAATAAAAGAGTTGATCATTATAAGGTGCGGAATATACTTACAATGAGTGTAGAGCTTTAAAAAAAAATTTGAGATCCAAGATCTCCAAGATCCAAGCTTTAGGATGATTCCAAGCTATTGAGGAGTTTCCCTATCACCTTTGTTCACTTCCAAAGTGCTAGCTTTTGATGATTTGAAAATCAAATCAAAGAGAGGAGAGGCTATGAAATTCGGCCAAGGAAGGAAGACCAAGTCTAGGGTTTTCAATTTTTCATCTAATGAATGTCTTGGCAAAAGTGTGTGTGTCTAGCCTTTTTGTTTTTCACCTTTTAGTAAAACCTTTTCACCTTTTACCCTAAACTTGGTAGGTTGGTAAATGGTTTCTAAAAGTAAAAACAAGGTAGTTGTGTGGTGGGAACACCTACCACACTTTTGGCTCCAAATATTTGAATCGAAATTCAAATATCTCTACGGGCATTTGACGCGGCTCGGTTCCGTTTAATCCGATTAAACGATCCTTCGTCGCTAAATAATTAATCCAATTTAATTAAATAACGATGCCTCGTAAATATATTACGAACGTCGTTCACGAACTAATTCTAAATTAATTCGTTCGTTCGCATTAAAGTCCGACTTTAATCTCGTAATGAAATCCAATCCATTTTAATATATCCGATATATTAATTTTAGCCCGTTTGAATAAATTAAATAGAAAAATCAATTTAACTATTAAATTTATTTTACCGATTAATTCCAAATTAATCGCGTTCTTTCGCCACTGTACACTTTTAATCCCAGATTAAACAAAGCCCATATTAATCACAGATTAATTTTCTCTCTCTTAATTAATCCCAGATTAATTCCAATTTAAGTCAACTGTCATCGGTGAATCCTTGGGAAGCGACCCAAGAGATCTCTGGATATGTTGGCAGTAAATCCGGTAATCGGACTATCCGATAAAGCGAGTACCTCGGTACTACGTGCTTACCGATTTACAAGACATGGTTGGCTTCTAGCAAAGTACCGTCCCTACCCAATTCTCCAGAAATATTCTTTCTGGAATATATAATCTATGTCAGACGTAGAATACCTAGTATCTCGTATTGCGATCCAGTATCAGATGTCACGTGCTAGGCCTGGGGCTGGAATATGTCTGCCCCGTACGAAGCACATATCGGATATCAAACAACTAGTCTCTTTGAATCGGATAATCATGACCTTGTCACATTATCCCGATGGTTGCAACACAATAGAGAACGAGTTATGAATCCCTGCGTGATCATCATCTCCATATGTCTGAGTGATACTTCCATCTTGACATCACATCCAATACACTACGATTCTCGATAAACCCAATAGAGGCGTACACAGAACCTGTTAAAGCCCTGGACGACCAAAACCAAAGTTTACCTATTGTCGCAAGTATTAGCGATGTAAGTCTCAGGTTAAGACCAATACATCTACCCTGACGCGGACTCCCATAGACACATATACATACTACCAATGGGATTCCGCGGGTCTATCCAGAGTGAAGCTGTTTTCCGTACCATCGGTAAAAACACAACCTCCTATCGCACTTGCATAAGTATCCTATACTTAAACATATGAGAACTGTGCCGTTATGCCCTCACAACGCGCACAAGTACAATACTAGTCTATTCCGCATTATCGATGTCCAGTCTCGATAATACTACGACTAGGGATATTTAATGATTAAACCTTTATGGATTGATACTGTCTCATATCATCTCAATCCGGAACTAATCATATGGACTTTTACCATTTATATATCATAGTAAATAAATTATGAAATGATAAAAGACAATTTCAATATCACATAGTCAATTTTGTACAAAACACAATGTCTTTTACAAAACAGTGACGCTATGGGTCATAATTGTCTAACAATCTCCCACTTGGCCTATAGCCAGTCACTCATGCATCTAACACCTGAACTATGTATGTGTTTCTCAAACTTTTGCTGTGAAATAGCTTTCGTCAGCGGGTCTGCAATGTTGTCATCTGATGCGACCTTCTCGATCTTCACATCGCCACGATGTATGATCTCACGAATCAGATGGAAACGTCGAAGAACATGCTTGGATCGTTGATGAGACCATGGTTCCTTAGCCTGCGCTATAGCCCCGTTATTGTCACACAATAATGGAACGGGCTCAGCTGCTAACGGAACTACTCCTAATCCAATTAGGAATTTACTGATCCAACTGTCTCTTTTGCTGCTTCAGATGCAGCATATACTCCGCTTCTGTTGTTGAATCGGCAACAGTCTCTTGCTTGGAAGATTTCCAGCTTACTGCTCCGTTGTTCAAACAAAATATGTACCCGGATTGTGACTTAGAGTCGTCTTTATCAGTTTGGAAACTTACATCGGTATACCCAGTTACCTCAAGTTCTCCATCTCCATAAATCAAGAAAGCATCCTTAGTTCGTCTAAGATACTTAAGGATGTTCTTAACTGCCATCCAGTGACCATCACCTGGATCGGCCTGATAGCGACTACACATGCTCAAAGCATACGAGACATCAGGTCGAGTACATATCATGGCATACATGATCGATCCGACTGCCGAGGCGAACGGTATCCGACTCATGCTATTTCTCTCATCTTGAGTTTTAGGACACATGTCCTTAGATAGAGAATGCCATGTGACACTGGCAACAGTCCCCTCTTGGACTGATCCATGTTGAATCTTTTCAACACTTTGTCAATGTACGTACTCTGAGAGAGTCCAAGCAGCTTTCTAGATCTATCCCTATAGATCTTTATTCCTAGAATAAAGGCTGCTTCTCCCAGATCTTTCATGGAGAATTTTAATGAAAGCCAAGCTTTCACCGATGTTAACATGGGAATGTCATTGCCCATAAGCAATACATCGTCAACATAAAGGACAATGAATGTCAGTGCGCTCCCACTAACCTTCTTATATACACAAGGATCATCCTCTTTTTGAATGAAATCATATTCTTTATGATCTCATCAAAACGTTGGTTCCATGACCGCGATGCTTGCTTCAGTCCATAAATGGACCGATTTAACTTACAAACCTTGTTTGCAAGTTTAGGCACGATAAAACCGTCAGGCTGTTGCATATAAACATCCTCCAAAAGGTTTCCGTTAAGGAAAGCGGTTTTAACGTCCATCTGCCATATCTCGTAATCGAAATATGCAGCAATAGCAAGCATTATCCGAATGGATTTAATCATGGCAAAGGGGTGAGAAAGTTTCATCGTAATCGACACCATGTCGTTGACGATACCCTTCGCTACAAGCCTAGCTTTGTACGTTTGTACGTTGCCTTCCATGTCGGTCTTCTTCTTGAAGATCCATTTGCATCCAATAGGCTTTACGCCTTCTGGTGCATCAACCAGTGTCCAAACTTGGTTGGTGTACATGGAATCCATTTCGGACTTCATGGCCTCTTGCCATAAAGTGGAATCGATATCTTGTATCGCTTCCTCATACGTAGTCGGTTCGTCTTCCTCAATGAGATTAATATCTACATGAGGTGAGATCAGAAACCCATACCTCTCAGGTTGGTTCCTGACTCTCTCCGACCTACGCGGTCCTTGTGTAATAGAAGATTGTGGTACAGTCTCATCCCGGATGGACTGTTCTTGTTCCGTTGAGGATTCTATGCCAGGAACAGTATCACTCCGATTTTCATCGAGTTCTACTTTCCTCCCACTTACCACTGTATTTAGGAATTCCTTCTCAAGGAAAACCGCATGTAGAGCAACAAATACTTTGTTCTCTCGTGGGTGATAGAAGTAATATCCTTTGGTTTCCCTAGGATATCCTACGAATAGGCATTTATCCGATTTGGGCTCAAGTTTGGTACCTTCCAAACGTTTGACGTATGCCCAGCATCCCCAAATCTTTAGGAATGAGAAACCCGGTTTCTTTCCTTTCCATATCTCATATGGTGTCTGTTGTTGACGGAACCTTATTCAAAATAAGAACTGCACTGTTTAATGCATATCCCCAGAAGGAAATGGTAGCTCAGTGCGACTCATCATAGACCTCACCATGTCCAACAGAGTTCGGTTTCTCCGTTCGGATACACCGTTTAATTGCGGTGTTCCAGGAGGAGTCCACTGTGAAAGAATACCATATTCTTTCAAGTAATCTAGAAACTCATTGCTCAAGTACTCGCCACCACGGTCTGACTGTAATGTCTTTATACTCTTGCCGATCTGTTTTTCAACTTCGTGTCGAAACTCTTTGAATTTCTCAAAAGTTTCCGACTTGTGCCTCATAAGATACACATAACCATAACGCGATGCATCATCCGTAAAGGTTACGAAGTATTCGAATCCACCTCTAGCCTGGCTAGACATGGGCCCACAAACGTCACTATGAACGAGGGCTAACAGTTCGGTGGCGCGTACACCTTTACCGCTAAAAGGTGATTTAGGCATTTTGCCTAATAAGCAAGATTCGCAGACGTCATATGAATTTGGATCAAATCCGTCCAAGTACCCACTCTTCGAAAGTGTGGATATGCGAGTCTTGTTAATGTGTCCCAGACGATAATGCCACATGTAAGTCTCATCTTTGTTACTTAGTTTGAGCCTTTTGTTTGTTACATTATATGTTTGAGATTGATTTATATTCAAAATATAAAGACTATTATTAGCATCAGCTGAACATATCTCAAAATCATCTTTATAAACAAAACACCCAGTGTTTCGGAATACAAAAGTGTACTCGCATTGGGTCAAACAAGATACAGAGATAATATTCCTAGTCAAACTAGGTACATAATAACAGTCTGATAGTTTAAGTACATGTCCCGAAGGCAGTTCTAAAACAAAAGTGCCCAGGCCAAAACAGCAACAGGTGTTCCGTTTCCAACACGCAGATCAATCTCTCCTGAAGCCAGTCTCCTGCTAATCTGCAGATCTTGCGCATCAGTACATATATGAGTACCACAACCAGAATCAAAAATCCAATTTTTAAAACTAGAAGTAGCCATGTTTATCTCAATAACAAACATACCTGAGGCCGGTGCCTTGCCCGCCTTTATCTCCTTCTGAAGCGCCTTGTACTCGCGGCAGTCACGCTTCCGGTGACCCCGCTTGCCGCACTGTAGGCAAACATCTTGAGATTTGTCCTTTGGCTTCCCAGAAGCCTTTGACTTTTTGGCCTTGCCCTTTTGCATATGCTTCTTCTTTCGCACACCTCCAGTTGCCTTGGGCCCAGCCCTAGGTCCATGAGATGTCGATGCAAAGTGCGCCTCGCGCTTGTTGCCCTTTTGAAGCTCCTTTTCAGCCTCCTTGAGAGTTGACAGTAATTATCCAAGAGTATCACTGGTGTTCATCAAATTATAATTTATGATGAACTGTCTCCAGGAATCGGGGAGAGATTGCAGGACCATGTCCACAGTAATCTCTGCCTCAAAGACTACCCCCATGTTGGCCAGCTCATCGATGTCAGCGACCATCTGAGCCACGTGGGACTCAACGGACATACCATCTGTCATGCGTGAGCGAAAGAGCTTCTTGACTAACTCGTACCTCTGCATCCCCTTGTTAGAGCGATGCAGATCTTGCAACCTTGCAAACATATTATAAGGATCCAAGTCCCTATTTTGTCTGCGAAAGTGCTGAGTCATCGAAGCAAGCATTATGGACTGGGTTGTGTCACAATCATCGCTGTGAGTCTTCCAAAGCTCCAGCTCAAGTGCTCAGTCGGTCCGGGTTTTGGCCCAAGAGGTCTTTGTAAAGTATACAACAGTCTCTCTGAACCTAGGACAATCCTAAGGTTCATTTCCCAATCAGCAAAATTTGTGCCCTTGAAGACATTATCTCCCATGATAATATCACGGACATTTCCTTTGCCAGTCATCTTGATCTACGATAGTCTAACTATCTGGTCAACGATAATGGGTACAGTCTAACTGTTACATAGAAAAATAACAATATATTAGTCCAACAATAAGTAATATTACGAATTTAGAATTTATTTGAAAGCGTGTAAAGCTAAGTATCTGAATGAAATTGCAAATTCAATACTAGCCTCCCACTATTTTTCGGCGAGCCTCTAACCCTCTGTCGAGTACTCTGGAAACCTAGTTTCCTAGTGGGCTAGGATCCCGTTAAATAACATACAACCTTGACTTTGGCCAACAAGCTGTATGAAACTTAACTAGGTAGATCTCGAAGATCAATTGGTTCTCATCCAATTCCTAGATCCGGTAGGTGGACATCCAAGTCCGAAACACATATACTTTATATATGTCAATATGTCAAACATATTTTCCTAACCTTTTTCCTCTGAATCAACTAAGCCTTGGCTTTGGCACAACAAGCTTAATGATTCCAGTTAAGCGGGACCCATTGACATGGAAAGTTTCGTAATCAATGTCGATGGACAAGAAGTGATCTTGAATTTGGCCAACAAATCACAACTTGGACAAGACACCGATATGTAACAAAACCTTCATGATTCAAACACATCCTCAATTGACAAAGGCCTTGACTTTGGCCAACAAGCCAATGCCAACTTTGGATCTTGAGTAAGAATCACTCAACGGAAGGAAAAACGCTTAATATATTTTTTTGAGGGTTTTTCGCGTAAATTGGCATCCAATTTATTATCTTTGATTAGGTCTCATCATACACCCTTAAGCATGCTTCTAAAACATCATAAGGCGCAAAAGTAAATTAATAACGATATGCGGATGGATATTTAAACAGATTGTTCCTAGAACAAATCACTCCCTTTCCTCTCCCCTACTAGAACTATTCTAACTCCTACCCTTTTACAAAATACAATAAAGAAAACTCATATACATAGAGGGGAATAGGTGAGAGAGAATTACAAGGAGTAAAGAGATTAAAGGCTGGACACGCAGGTCCAATTTAATAAATTCTAAACTTATTACAATTTCCAAAATTGCCATTGCCCTTCTAATATCCATCCGATATACGTTATTCATACATCACATTTATGTATTCAATCAAAACATGTTTATCACATCAATCTAATCCAATTAATTAATCTTTGATTAATGACCATCCAATGTTCAAACAATGATTGATTTGCGCGAGTCCAACTCGTTTAAGAATAAATACTTTTGAGTACGTATTCTTGAATTATATCGAACTACAATTTAAATCCAATTTATTCGTATTCAATACTAATTCTTATTTAATTCCCAATTAAATATTTACACTTATATAATTGCCTTAAAGACTTGGATTCCAAATCCAATCTTGATGGGTCTCAAAGGCCTAATAACATCCAATGTCTTTTTAATTAAGTCCAATGGGCTTTTAATTGATTCTTAAGGCATGGGCTTTGGCCATAATGGATCAAACCCAAAATGCCAAGGCCCAATAGGAATCACCCTATTGCCATCAAATCAATTTAGGCCCATTAGGCCCAATCAAATACTTTAAGGGCCAAGTCATGTATTTGGACTTCATGGAATTGGTTTTGGGCCCAATTGGATCCAATCCAAAAGTCCAAAACCAAACTTGGGCAAACCAAGCCCATTAGGCCCAATACACACTTTTAGCCCAATTCAATTTTAAAGGCATTTTATCATAATTATAATTCCAAATATCACAATCATTCAAATCATGCTCACACAAAGTTTACCCAATTTTAAGCCCGAAAAATTTTCATGCTCAAACCTAGGCTCTTGATGCCATTGTTGGTTTCTATAAGGGTCCCAAGATCAATATAAGCATGAAAATAATTTTGAATACATCAACGGAGATAGCGGAATACTCACATCGATTAGTTGAGACGATACGACAACAAAACAATTGGTTTTGCTCCTCCAAAGTGGCGCCTAAAGTAGCAGTCCACTGTCCAAAGATTTCAGTTTTGGTGGATGATTTTGACCTCCAAGCTGGAATCAAACGGTTCCCGGCTTATGGGTAAAGTTCCCTCACATTCGCATGTGTATCGGAGTGCTAGCTCTTCTTGATTTTGCCACAAAATCAATTCCAAAGACCACTTACTACTTACTGCTCACGTTTTTGAAGCAAGGCAGTGAGCAAAAATGGAGGTTTGGGCATGAGAGAGGATGAAGGAAAGAGAGAGAAGTTTTGTGTTTTCTTGTTACCAAATGTAAATCAATTAGTTTATATATTTTCCAAAAATAAATATATGATTTACCATTTATTTGCTTTTCCAAAAAGTCAAATGAATTGGATTTAAACACTTTGAGTGTTCCACACTCAACCATCAAAGCTCATCAAGTCATATCAAATCAATCAAGTTGTCAAGTCACATCACTCAAAGTGACAAGTGATTTGACGCTTGAATTGACTAGCGATTTGACTCTTGATGCGACTAATGATTTGACGCTTGATGTGACTTGCGTGCCGCACTCGAATTCGAAATGTGAATACGCTCGCAATCACACTCGGGCTCGGGTTCGCTAATTCCTAATTAGCGAATTATTCCGTCGCGTCGTATTTAAATGATTACGCCTAGCGAAATCATTATTCACGTCTCTAACGAATTAATTCTAAATCAATTCGTTCGCCCGAAATAAAATCTAATTTTAATTCCGCGTCGAAATCTAATTTCGTTTAATATATCTAATATATTAATTTATCCGATTAATTCTAAATTAATCGTTCTCTCTCTTTAGACGATATTTTATCATAGATAAAATATCTCCGTAATTAATCCCATATTAATTTTCTCTCTCATCTAATTAATCCCAGATTAATTAAGCGCGAGGCATACGTCATCGGTGAATCATTGAGAAGCGACCCATGAGATCCCCGGATATATTGGCAGTAAATACGGTCGTCGGACTATCCGAACACATACGTACCAAGTACGACGTTTTACCGATTTACAAGACAAGGTTGGCTTCTAGCAAAGCGCCATGCCTACCCAATTTTCCGGAAATATCCTTACAGGAATAAAAGGATCTATGTCAGGCGTAGTATACATAGTATTGTGTATTGCGATCCAGTATCAGATGATCACGTGCAAGGCCTGGGGCTGGAATAGTGTCTGCCCCGTACGAAGCACAAATCGGATATCAAACAACTAGTCTATTTGAATCGGATAATCCTGACCTTGTCATATATCCCGACGGTTTCAACCTTTATAGAGAACAAGTTCTGTATCCATGCGCGATCATCATCTCCATATATCTGGAGTGATACTTCCATCTCGACATCACACCCCAATACACTACGATTCTCAATAAACCCAATAGAGGTGTACACAGAACCTGTTAAAGCCCCGGACGACCTAAACCAAAGTTTATCGATTGTCGCAAGTACTAGCGATGCAAGTCTCAGGTTAAGACCAAATACACCTACCATGATGCGGACTCCCATAGACACATATACATACTACCAATGGGATTCCGCGGGGTCTTTCCAGAACGAAGCTGTTTTTCCGTACCATCGGTAAAACACAACCTCCTATCGCACTTGCATAAGTATCCAATACTTAAACATATGAGAACTATGCCATTATGCCCTCATAACGCACACAAATGCAATACTAGTCTATTCCGCATTATCGATGTCCAGTCTCGATAATACTACGACTAGAGATATTTAACGATTAAACCTTTATGGATTGATACTGTCTCATATCATCTCAATCCGGAACTAATCATATGGACTTTTACCATTTGAATATAAAAGTAATAAATTACTAAACGGTAAAAGGCAATTTCATTACTACATAGTTAATTTTGTACAAAAACACAATATCTTTTACAAATAGTGACGCTATGGGTCATAACTGTCCAACACGCGTTGTGAGGGCATAATATCATAGTTCTCATATGTTTAAGTATTGGATACTTATGCATGTTGGTGTTCCTAGAACATTATAAGGATCTAATAAGCATGCATAATAAAAGAGTTGATCATTATAAGGTGCGGAATATACTTACAATGAGTGTAGAGCTTTAAAAAAAAATTTGAGATCCAAGATCTCCAAGATCCAAGCTTTAGGATGATTCCAAGCTTTAAGATGATTCCAAGCTATTGAGGAGTTTCCCTATCACCTTTGTTCACTTCCAAAGTGCTAGCTTTTGATGATTTGAAAATCAAATCAAAGAGAGGAGAGGCTATGAAATTCGGCCAAGGAAGGAAGACCAAGTCTAGGGTTTTCAATTTTTCATCTAATGAATGTCTTGGCAAAAGTGTGTGTGTCTAGCCTTTTTGTTTTTCACCTTTTAGTAAAACCTTTTCACCTTTTACCCTAAACTTGGTAGGTTTGGTAAATGGTTTCTAAAAAGTAAAAACAAGGTAGTTGTGTGGTGGGAACACCTACCACACTTTTGGCTCCAAATATTTGAATCGAAATTCAAATATCTCTACGGGCATTTGACGCGGCTCGGTTCCGTTTAATCCGATTAAACGATCCTTCGTCGCTAAATAATTAAATCCAATTTAATTAAATAACGATGCCTCGTAAATATATTACGAACGTCGTTCACGAACTAATTCTAAATTAATTCGTTCGTTCGCATTAAAGTCCGACTTTAATCTCGTAATGAAATCCAATCCATTTTAATATATCCGATATATTAATTTTAGCCCGTTTGAATAAATTAAATAGAAAAATCAAATTTAACTATTAAATTTATTTTACCGATTAATTCCAAATTAATCGCGTTCTTTCGCCACTGTACACTTTTAATCCCAGATTAAACAAAGCCCATATTAATCCCAGATTAATTTTCTCTCTCTTAATTAATCCCAGATTAATTCCAATTTAAGTCAACTGTCATCGGTGAATCCTTGGGAAGCGACCCAAGAGATCTCTGGATATGTTGGCAGTAAATCCGGTAATCAGACTATCCGATAAAGCGAGTACCTCGTACTACGTGCTTACCGATTTACAAGACATGGTTGGCTTCTAGCAAAGCACCGTGCCTACCCAATTCTCCAGAAATATTCTTACTGGAATATATAATCTATGTCAGACGTAGAATACCTAGTATCTCGTATTGCGATCCAGTATCAGATGTCACGTGCTAGGCCTGGAGCTGGAATAGTGTCTGCCGCGTACGAAGCACATATCGGATATCAAACAACTAGTCTCTTTGAATCGGATAATCATGACCTTGTCACATTATCCCGATGGTTGCAACACAATAGAGAACGAGTTATGAATCCCTGGGTGATCATCATCTCCATATGTCTGGAGTGATACTTCCATCTTGACATCACATCCAATACACTACGATTCTCGATAAACCCAATAGAGGCGTACACAGAACCTGTTAAAGCCCTGACGACCAAAACCAAAGTTTACCGATTATCGCAAGTATTAGCGATGTAAGTCTCAGGTTAAGACCAAATACATCTACCCTGACGCGGACTCCCATGACACATATACATACTACCAATGGGATTCCGCGGGGTCTATCCAGAGCGAAGCTGTTTTCCGTACCATCGGTAAAACACAACCTCCTATCGCACTTGCATAAGTATCATATACTTAAACATATGAGAACTGTGCCGTTATGCCCTCACAACGCGCACAAGTACAATACTAGTCTATTCCGCATTATCGATGTCCAGTCTCGATAATACTACGACTAGGGATATTTAATGATTAAACCTTTATGGATTGATACTGTCTCATATCATCTCAATCCGGAACTAATCATATGGACTTTTACCATTTATATATCATAGTAAATAAATTATGAAATGATAAAAGACAATTTCAATATTACATAGTCAATTTTGTACAAAACACAATGTCTTTTACAAAACAGTGACGCTATGGGTCATAATTGTCTAACAATGCAAGTGCGATAAGAGGTTGTGTTTTACCGATGGTACGGAAAACAGTTTTGCTCTGGGTAGACCCCGCGGAATCCCATTGGTAGTATGTCTATGTGTCTATGGGAGTCCACTTCAGGGTAGATGTATTTGGTCTTAACCTGAGACTTGCATCGCTAGTACTTGCGACAATCAATACGCTTTGGTTTTGGTCATCCAGGACTTTAACAAGTTCTGTGTACGCCTCTTCTGGGATGTCAAGATGGAAGTATCACTTCAAACATATGGAGATGATGATCATGCAGGGATTCAAAATTAGTTCTCTATTGTGTTGCAACCATCGAGATAATATGATAAGGTCAGGATTATCCGATTCAAAGAGACTAGTTGCTTGATATCCGATATGTGCTTCGTACGGGACCGATACTACTCCAGCCCCAGGCCTTGCACGTGAACATCCGATACTGGATCGCTATACATAATACTACGGTATACTACGCCTGATAAAAAACATATATTCCATTAAGAATATTTCTAGAGAATTGGGTAGGCATGATGCTTTGCTACAAGCCAACCTTGTCTTGTAAATCGGTAAAAATATAGTACGAGGTACATACATGTTCGGATAGTCTGAGGACCAGATTTACTGCCAACATATCTAGGGATCTCTTGGGTCGCTTCTCGAAGATTCACCGATGACGTATGATTCGAACTTAATTAACCTGGGATTAATTGCGGAGAGATTTTATCTGATATAAAATACTATTTGAAGAGAGAGAAAGATTAATTTGGAATAAATTGATAAAATAATATATTCGATATATTAAACGAAATTAGATTTCGACGCGGAATTAAAATTGGATTTTAATTCTGGCAAACGAGTTAATTTAGAAATAATTCGTTAACGACGTGAATAGTAATTTCGCTAGGCATAATTATTTAATTACGTCACGATGGAAGTTCGTTAATTTGGAATTACCAAAACCGAGCCCGGAAGTATTTGCGGCCCACTCGCATTTTGAATCGAGTGGCGCGAGTCACATCACTTGTCACTTTAGTGATAAATGTCTAATCACCTTTTTGGTAAGTGACATGTAGTCACTATTCATGATAGAGGTTGGTGTGAGCATTTAATGCCATTTTGGAGCCAAAATTTTTTGACTTTTTGAAAGATATACAAAACTTTTGGTAAATGATTTTTCATAATTTTGTTTTTAAGAAAACAAAAGTTGAAAAACCAAATACTCTCTCCGTCATCTCATGCTTGGCCGAGAGCCTCTCCCCTAGTAAAGAAAAATTATTTTTCTTCCTCCTTTGCTAGCACACTCTCAAGGATCATACAAGGTGTTAGGGAACCTGATCTTAGAGCTTGGAATCATTTAAGCTTGGAGCTTGTTCAACATCATCAATAAAATTCCTTCTTGGCCGGGAGCTTCAACAAAGGAAAGGAAATTTTTGTGTTCATCACCTCAAAAGCCGATATTTGTAAGTATGATTCCGCCATACTTCTTAGTGTATTCATTCATTTCTATGCTTAATATGATATTGGGATTAACCTAGAAACCCAACACTAAAAATCTTGTCTATATAAATATCGTCAAATCATCGAAATACAATATTAAAATAATGAGATTAAACTATTTGTTAATCCAAGAATGTATCTAAAAGTTGATATTCAAAATCTCATATGAAAATTCAAACTCTAAAAATGACAAATAAAACTGATCATTAAACTAAATCTCTCATCTAGGACCCAACTCAATTGAACGAATCCAGAAATCACCCAATCGGGTCTCTGGTGACTAGGGGCGTTAAATCTCGTTGTCCCCCTAGTTACCCCTCCAGGAATCCTTGTTGCCTTGGGGCGTTACGTCTCGCTATCCCTAAAGACACTTAAACAATCATCTGCCAATGGCCATCCATGTGCACATGGGAATCCATAACGTCAATTCCATAAATAAAAAATAATTTGAAAAGTATAATTATTAAGATCATGTCAAAATAAAATCATCAAAAGAAACATCCGACTTTATAATAAAATCATATGTCAAATATTCAAATCTCAAATTATGTCTTAATACTCAAATCTGTTAAAACTCAAATCATAAACAAAAGATGTGAAAAGTCTCAAATTACATCACCGTAATCACATCTCGTAAATAAAAATCAAAACATCAATTCAAAAAATAAAATATCAAATTGAGAAACAAAGCATCCACTCACAGTTTTAGGATGAACCGGGCACGCCTCGAGGAGTTGAAGGATGTGCGAATTCCTGATGTCGAACTAAACCAATATAATTCATTAGGTTTCATTACACAAGATATAATGTGAGGTAATCTAAGGTCGTTTACGAATTTTACGTCTAGCCCCTGAAAAATTCACTATTTAGCGACTAACTTTAAAAATTCACTGTAATTAATAGGGAGTGAATTGGGGGTTGAAATTTTAATGGAACGATCTTTAATGTGTCTAGTTTATGTTGATTGTTATGAATTTTGATTTAGATTTATGAAACTCAAGTTATAAGCCAATCTTTACAAGCTATTTAGGGAAAAAAGAACCTGACAAGACTGAAGAGCATCCAACTTCAGAATTTCGGTTCAGTTTCATATTAGGTCCAAAAATTTTAATTTTTAGTTATGTTGAACCTTAGGATGTCAAGTTAATGTAGAATTTTACGGATTAGCCAACAGAGGTCTAAAGGCTATTTTATAAATTAAAGATCATAACCTGTCCAGGCTTCATAACAAATCAAATTCACTGCTTATAATTCCTTGCCCACTACCGTAATTAATCTACTAAATTCAGCCACTACTACTATGCATCCTAACCCAATAATCAATCATTATCATGTATAAATCACTACCAAAACTTAACCCTTTCTTTTATTACCGAAAATACCCATCCACAATAAATCATATATTTCATGTATTTTAGGCATATTACCATCATCTACATCATTACTAACATCATTTAATTCCTTACTCATGATTCAAACACATTCATTATAACTCCATCACTTCAATTACATGATTCTTAAACACCTAATAAAACCAAATGGCCAGCCTCTTTACTGCAGAATTTCCTTCCCCAAACAAGTTACCATTTCATTCTTTATTATCTATAAACACTCAAATCTACTCCACATCACTAACCAAGACCCATTCTCACTTTGTTTACACACCAACATGCAATAAAATAAATCAATTTCGTTCCTCTACGCTGCCAAATGCAAACCTGTTAGTGTTCCTAGAACATGCCAAAGATCTATTAAGCAAGATTATGTGTGAATAAGATCATTAAAAGGTGCGAAAAGACTTACAATGATCGGATTTGAATTTGAAAAATTTGTGTTGTGTTCTTAAGCTCCAAGCTTTAAGTGATGATTCCAACCTTGAGTTAGTTTCCCTAGCACCTTAGATGACTGCTTGAAGTGCTAACTAATTTGATCTTGCAACAAAATCAAAGAGAGGGAGAAAGCTCATTCACTCCCAAACTAGGGTTCATTGAAGTGTTTTGGCTTGTGTTGTGTGTTAGATGAGAGATGCTTGAATTTTGGTAAAAGGATTTTTACCCTTTTCACCCAAAACCAAGTGGTTGGACTTTTGGTTTCACCTAAACCAAAACCAAGTGGTTGGAAAGTGAGTGGTTTTGGCATAAATACCAACCACTCTTCCAACCACCACTCACACATGTTAAGTGGGCCCCACCTTTTGAATTCAAAATTCAAACAGTTTGTACGAATATTTACCGCGGCTCGGATCCGTTTAATCCGACTAAACGAATTTTCATCGCTAAATAATTAAATATAATTTAATTAAATAACGATATCTCGTAAATATATTACGAATGCCATTTACGAATTAATTCTAAATTAATCTGTTCGCTCGCATTAAAGTCTGACTTTAATTTCGTATTGAAATCTAATTCCAATTAATATATTCGATATATTAATTTTAGCCCATATAAATAAATTAAACAGAAAAATCCAATTTAACTTTTAAATTTATTTTACCGATTAATTCAAAATTAATCGCGTTCTCTCTCTTCGGAACCCATTTAATCCCAGATTAAATAATGCCTTAATTAATTCCAGATTAATTTTTTCTCTCTTAATTAATCCCAGATTAATTCTAATCGAGTCAACTGTCATCGGTGAATCTTTGGGAAGCGACCTAAGAGACCCCTGGATATGTTGGCAGTAAATCTGATTATCGGACTATTCGAACAAGTGCGTACTGTTGGGTTTCTAATGTGTTCCCAAGATCATTAAGCAAGAAATCATGTGAATACTTAATGAAGTATGGCGGAAACACACTTACATTGAACGGATTTTGGAAGTGTTGATCATAAAACTTTTGACCTATAGAAAGTCTCCAAGAACTCTTCTTTGAATTTGAAATCCAATCTCTAAAATTTGATGTTGATTCCAAGCTCTTGGGAATGGTTTCCCTATCACCTTTGTATGAAACCTTTGGTGTGATAGCACTTACAAAAATTTCCACAATTTTTCTTCTTGTGAAAGTGATGAATTCGGCCAAGCCTAAGAGAGAGAGGTTGGGCGTGAACTTGAGAGGAGAGAAGAAGTGTGAATGACTTGTATTTTTGATTTCTAAAATCAAAATTAAAGATATACTAAACATTTGGTAAAAGTCTTCCATCATTTCAACTTGTGTGTTTTTACAAGCAAACTTAAAAGTCTTCACTAACTTCCATCACCAAAAAGTGAATAAAGTGACAAGTGATGTGACATGTGGGCCCCACTTGATTCAAAATCTGAGTGGGCCCGCAACACATCCCTGGCTCGGATTCGCTAATTTCAAATTAACGAATTTTTCGTTGCGACGTAATTAAATCAAATTTAATGAAATAATTATGCCTAGTAAAATTACTATTCACATCGCTCGTGAATTAATTCTAAATTAATTCGTTCGCCTGAATTAAAATCTTATGAAATCTAATTTCATTTAAGATAACGAATATATTATTTTATCGATTAATTCCAAATCAATCATTCTCTATTTTCAAATAGTATTTATCCTAGATAAAATCTCTCCGTAATTAATCCTAGATTAATTATGTTCGAATCATACATCATCGGTGAACCTTCGGGAAGTGACCCATGAGATCACTGGATATGTTGGCAGTAAATCCGGTCGTCGGACTATCCGAACACGTGAGTACCTTGTACTACATTTTTATCGATTTACGAGATATGGTTGGCTTCTAGTAGAGCACCGTGCCTACCCAATTCTCCAGAAATATTCTTAAAGGAATATATAATCTATGTCAAGCATAATATACGTAGTATTATGTATAGCGATCCAGTATCGGATGTCACATGCAAGGCCCGGGGCTGGAATAATATCTGTCCCGTACGAAACATATATCGGATCACAAGCAACTAGTCTATTTAATCGGGTAATCATGACCTTGTCATTTTATCCCGATGATTGCAACACATTAGAGCACCAGTTCTGTATCCCTGTGTGAGATCATCATCTCCATATGACTGAAGTGATACTTCCGTTTTGACATCACATCCAATACACTACGATTCTCAATAAACCCAGAAGAGGCGTACACAGAACCTGTTAAAGTCCTGGACGACCAAAACCAAAGCGTATTGATTATCGCAAGTACTAGCGATGTAAGTCTCAGGTTAAGACCAAATACACCTACCCTGATTCGGATTCCCATAGACACATAGTCATACTACCAATGGGATTCCGAGAGGTCTATCCAGAGCGAAGCTGTTTCCGTACCATCGGTAAACACAACCTCCTATCACACTTACATAAGTATCCAATACTTAAATATATGAGAACTATGCTGTTACGCTTCCATAAAACGCACAAGTGCAATACTAGTCTATTCTGCGTTATCGATGTCCAGTCTCGATAATACTACGACTAGGGATATTTAATGATTAAACCATTATGGATTGATACTGTCTCATATCTTATAATCCGGAACTAATCATAAGGACTTTTATCATTTATATATTAAAGTAATCTAATTACGAAATGATAAAATGCAATTTTCATTGTCATATAGTTAATTTGTATAAAAATCACAATATCTTGTATAAATAGTGACGATATGGGTCATAATGTCCAACAATCTCCTACTTGGCCTATAGCTAGTCACTCAAGCATCTAACACCTGAACTATGTTCATGTCGCTCAAAATTTTGCTGAGGAATATCTTTCGTCACGGATCTACCATGTTATCCTCTGATGTGACCTTCTCGATCTTCACATCGCCATGATGTATGATCTCACGAATCAAATGGAAACGTCGAAGAACATGCTTGGATCGTTGATGAGACCGCGGTTCCTTAGCCTGCGCTATAGCCCCGTTATTGTCACAATATAATGGAATGGGCTCAGCTGCTAACGGAACTACTCATAATCCAATTAGGAATTTACGAATCCAAACTGCCACTTTTACTGCTTCAGCTGCAGCCATATACTCCGCTTCTGTTGTTGAATCAGCAACAGTCTCTTGTTTGGAAGATTTCCAGCTTACTGCTTCGTTGTTCAAATAAATTATGTACCCAGATTGTGACTTACAGTCGTCTTTATCGGTTTAGAAACTTACATCGGTATACCCAGTTACCTCAAGTTCTCCATCTCCATAGATTAAGTAAGTATCCTTAGTTCTTCTAAGATACTTAAGGATATTCTTAACCGCCATCTAATAACCTTCACCTGGATCGGCCTGATAATGACTACACATGCTCAAAGTATAGGAGACATCAGGTCGCGTACATATCATGGCATACATGATTGATCCGACTGCTGAGGTGAACGGTATCTGACTCATGTTGTCTCACTCATCTTGAGTTTTAGGTCACATGTCCTTAGATAGTGTGACACCATGTGACACTGGCAATAGTCCCGTCTTGGACTGATCCATGTTGAATCTCTTCAACACTTTGTCAATGTACGTGCTCTGGGAGAGTCTAAGCAGATTTCTAGATCTATCCCGGTAGATCTTTATCCCTAGAATAAAGGCTGCTTCTCCCAGATCCTTCATGGAGAATTTTAATGAAAGCCAATCTTTCACTGATTGTAGCATGGGAATGTCATTGCCTATAAGCAATACATCATCAACGTAAAGGACAATGAATGTCAGTGTGCTCCCACTAACCTTCTTATGTACGCAAGGATCATCATTGTTTTGAACGAAATCATATTCTTTTATGATCTCATCAAAACGTTGGTTCCAGAACGCGATGCTTGCTTCAATCTATAAATGGATCGATTTAACTTACAAACCTTGCTTGTAAGTCTTGGTACGACAAAACCATCAGGCTGTTGTATATAAGCATCCTCTAAAAGGTTTCCGTTAAGGAAAGCGGTTTTGGCGTCCATCTGCCATATTTCGTAGTCGAAATATGCAGCACTAGCAAACATTATCCAATGGATTTAATCTTGGCAACGGGTGAAAAAGTTTCATCCTAATCGATCCCATGTCGTTGACAATACCCTTTCGCTACAAGCCCAGCTCTGTACATTGTATACGTTGCCATCCATGTCGATATTCTTCTTGAAGATCCAATTGCAACCAATAGACTTTATGCCTTCTGGTGCATCAACCAGTATCCAAACTTGGTTGGTGTACATGGAATCCATTTCAGACTTCATGGCCTCTTGCCATAAAGAAGAATCGATAGCCTGTATCGCTTCCTCATACATAGCCAGTTCGTTATCCTCAATAAGATTAATATCCACATGAGGTGAGATCAGAAACCCATACCTCTCAGGTTTTTTCTTACTCTCTCCAACCTACGCGATTCTTGTGTATTCGAAGATTGCGATACAGTCTCATCCCTAATAGACTGTTCATGTTCCGTTAAGGATTCTGTGCCAAGAATAGTATCACTCTGATTTTCATCGAGTTCTACTTTCCTCCCACTTACCACTGCATTTAGGAATTCATTCTCAAGGAAAACCGCATGTAGAGCAACAAACACTTTGTTCTCTTGTGTGTTATAGAAGTAATATCCTTTGTTTTTCCCAGGATATCCTACAAATAGGCATTTATCCGATTTGGTTTCAAGTTTGGTACCTTCTAAACGTTTGACGTATGCCCAGCAACCCCAAATCTCTCAGAATGAGAGAAACCCGATGTTTTTCCTGTCCATATCTTATATGGAGTCTTTTGAACAGACTTTGACGGAACCTTATTAAAATAAGTATTGCACTGATCTCTAGAAGGAAATAGGCAGCTCTGTGCGACTCGTCATAGACCTTAAAATGTCTAACAAAGTTCGGTTTCTCCGTTCGGAAAAACCGTTTAATTGCGGTGTCCTGGAGGAGTCCACTGTGAAAGAATACCATATTCTTTCAAGTAATCAAGAAACTCATTGCTTAGGTATTCGGCACCACGGTCCGACCGTAATGTCTTAATACTTTTGCCGGTCTGTTTGTCTACATCGTGTCGAAACTTTTTGAATTATCAAAGGTTTCCGACTTGTGTCTCATAAGATACACATAACCATAACGCTATGCATCATCCGTAAAGATTACGAAGTATTCATATCACCTCTAGCCTGGCTAGACATAGGCCCACATACGTCACTATGAACGAGGGCTAACAGTTCGGTGGCACATGCACCATTTCCGCTAAATGGTGTTTTAGGCATTTTGCCTAATAACAAGATTCGCAGACGTCATATGAATTTGGATCAATTCCGTCCAAGTACCCACTCTTCGGAAGTATGGATATACGTGTCTTATTTATGTGTCCCAGACGACAAAGCCACATGTAAGTTTCATCTTTGTTACTTACTTTAAGTCTTTTGTTTGTTACATTATATGTTGAGATTGATTTATATTCAAAATATAAAGACTATGATTTACATCAGTAGTGCAAATTTCCATATCATTTTTATACATAAAACACCCATTGTTTTTAAATATAAAGTGTACCCACATTGGGCTAACATAGATACAGAAATAATATTCCTAGTCAAACTAGGTACATAATAACAGTCTGTAAGTTTACGTACATGCCCCGAGGGCAGTTCCAAAATAAAAGTACCAACGGCCAAAACGGTGACTCGTGTCCCATTTCTAACACGTAGATCAATCTCCCCTGAGGCCAGTCTCCTGTTAATCTGCAGATTCTGCACATCAGTACATATATGAGTACCACAACCAGAATCAAGAATCTAATTTTTAAAACTAGTAGTAGACATGTTTATTTCTATGACAAACATACCTGAAGCCGGTGCCTTGCCCGATTTGATTTCCTTCATGTGTGCCTTATACTCGCGGCAGTCACGCTTCCAGTGACCCCGCTTTCCGCACTGCAGACATACATCTTGGGATTTATCCTTATCCTTCCCAGAAGGTTTTGACGATTTGGCCTTGCTCTTCTTTTTCTTCTTCTTCTTTACACCTCCAGTCGCCTTGGGTCAAGCCCTCAGAGTCTGAGATGTTGAAGCAAAGTGCGCCTTGCGCTTCTTACCCTTTTGGAGCTCTTTTTCTGCTTCGTGCAGAGTGGACATCAACTCTCCAAGAGTTTGGTATTGGTTCATCATATTGTAGTTCATTATGAACCCACTCCTAGTGTCGGGGAGAGACTGTAAGATCAAATTTATGGAAGTCTCAGCCTCGAAGACAATGCCCATCTATCCCAGCTGCTCAATGTCAGCAATCATCTGTGACACATGGTGCACAACATACGTATCCTCTGACATGCTAGCGTGGAAGAGCTTCTTCTGCAACTCATAGCTTTGCGATCTAAGATTAGATCGGTGAAGATCATGCAACTTCCCTATCATCTATAGGGATCCAATCCAGTATTCTGACGACGGAATTACGGAGTCATAGCAGCAAGCATTGCCGATTGAACAGTCGAGTTGTGATCGCTATGAGTCTTCCAAAGCTCTAGCTCAAGCAATTGCTTAGGTCAGGGCTTAGGCCCAAGAGGTCTCTTTATAGTGTAGAGCAACTTCTCGGATCCCAGGACAATCATGTGATTCATATCACAGTCTTGAAAGTTTGTGCCATTAAAGACATTATCGCCCATGATAATATCTCTAATGCTTAAATTTCCTGTCATCTTAATTGCAATAGTCAAACTATCCAATAACGAATGTTTGTGTACAGTCGAACTGTTACAAGAAAAATAATAAAATATTAGTCCAACTAATAAATTTAATTGACGAAATAATTTGAAAGCGCGTAAAGGAAAGTATTTGAACGAAATTATAAATTCAATACTGGCCTCCCACTATTTTTCGGCGAGCCTCTAATCTTCTATTGAGTACTCGGGAAACCCAGTTTCCTAGTGGGCTAGGATCCCGTTAAATAACACACAACCTTGACTTTGGCCAACAAGCTGTATGATATTTAACTAGGTAGATCTCTAAGATCAATTGGATCTCATCCAATTCCTAGATTCGGTAGGTGGACCTCCAAGTCCGAAACATATATACAATATATATGCCAATTTATCCAATATAATTTCCTAACCTTTTCCTCTGAATCAACTAAGCCTTGGCTTTGGCTCAACAAGCTTAATGATTCCAGTTAAGCCGGACCCATTGACTTTGGAAAGCTTCGTAATCGATGTCGATGGACAAGAAGTGATCTTGACTTTGGCCAACAAATCAAAACTTGGACAAGACATACGATATGGAACCAAGCCTTCATGATTCAAACACATCCGCGATGGACAATGGTCTGACTTTGGCCAACAAACCAGTGCCAATCTTGGATCTTGAGTAATAATCACTCAATGGAATGAAAACACTTAATATTTGTTGAGGGTTTTTTCACGTAAATTGGCAACCAATTTATTATCTTTGATTTGGTCTCATCATACACCCTAAGCATGATTCTAAAAGCATAATAAGGTGCGGTAAAAAAATTAATAATGATATGCGAATGGATATTACACAAATTGTTCCTAGAACAAATCACTCATTTCCTCTCCCCAACTAGCACTATTCTAACTTCTACCCAATGACATAATACAATGAAAGAAACCTCATTAACATTGAGGGGAATTAGGTGAGAAGAGAATTACAAAGAATCAAGAGATAAGGCTGGACACACAGGTCTAATTTAATAAATTCTAAATTTACAATAATTTCCAAAATTGCCCTTCCCTTCTAATATCCATCCGATATACATTATTCATTCAACACATCCATGTATTCACACAAAACATGTTATTCAATCAATCTAATCCAATTAATTAATCTTTGAATAAAGTGATCATCCAATGTTCAAACAACGATTTGATTTGCGCGAGACCAACTCGTTTAATAATAAGTACTCAAAGTATAAATTCTTGAATTATATCGAACTACAATTTAAATCTAATTTAATTTGTATTCAATACTAATTCTATATTTAAATCCAAATTACATAACTACACTTTTTAATGCTCTTTACGACTTAGATTCCAAATCTAATCTAGATGGATCTCAAAGCCCAATTAACATCCAATGTTATTTAATTAAAGTCCAATGGGCTTTCAATTAATTTCTTAAGGCATGGACTTTGGTCAATATGGGTCAAACCCAAATACCAAAGTCCAATTGAGGAATCACCCTATTTTCCAAGCAACCAATTTCGGCCCATTAGGTCCAATTAACATTAAAAAGTCCATTTGTTATATTTGAACTTAATGGAATGGTTTAGGCCCAATTTAGATCCAATTCAATTGTCCTAAACCAACTTGGCCCAACCAAGCCCATTAGGCCAAATACAACAATTAAGCCCCAATTCTAAATAAGCCCAACTAATTAAAATTCTAATTTCCAAAATCACAATTTAATTAATTAAAGTGTTTAACCATGATTAATTATTTAAATTAACACTTCCAAATACTAATCTAATAATTAATCATGCTTATTCATCATCAATACATGTCTAACATTATTGAAATAAAATTATCTCATTTCATCATGCTATAAGGCTTATGGCAATTAGGGAATTTTATATCCGATTCGGATTTTAATCCGACTGAATCACAAATCAATATATCCTATGTCTTTAAACACTCCAATGGTTTTAAAACAAAAATCACCATGACCTTAGGGCAACATATACATTCGGCCAACACATCCAATGTGGGAAAATTAATCCAATTAATTTTTCATCAATTGATCATGCATAACTCTAAGTTATCAACATACAAGCATACTCAAACAAATAATTTGATCAAAACATGCTCAAATCAAATTTACCCAAATTTTAGTATATTAACCCTAATCATATTTCATGCTTAAAAAGCTCCATGATACCATTGTTGGGTTTCTAAGGTGTTCCCAAGATCATTTAAGCAAGAAATCATGTAAATACTTAATGAAGTATGGCGGAAACACACTTACATTGAACGAATTTTGGAAGTGTTGATCATAAAACTTTTGGCCTATAGAAAGTCTCCAAGAACTCTTCTTTGAATTTGAAATCCAAGCTCCAAGCTTTGATGTTGATTCCAAGCTCTTGGGAATGATTTCCATATCAGTTTTGTATGAAACCTTTGGTGTGCTGGCACTTAGAAAAATTGCCACAATTTTTCTTCTTGTGAAAGTGATGAATTCGGCCAAGCCTAAGGGAGATAGTTTGGGCCTGAGCTTGAGAGGAGAGAAAAGTGTGAATGACTTGTATTTTTGATTTCTAAAATCTAAATTAAAGATATACCAGACATTTGGTAAAAGTCTTCCATCATTTCAACTTGTGTGTTTTACAAGCAAACTCAAAGTCTTCACTAACTTCCATCACCAAAAAATGAATAAAGTGACAAGTGATGTGATTTGTGATTTGACTTGTGATGTGACATGTGGGCCCCACTTGATTCAAAATCCGAGTGGGCCCGCAACACATCTCGGGCTCGGATTCGCTAATTCAGAAATAACGAATTTTCCATTATGACGTAATTAAATCAAATTTAATTAAATAATTATGCCTAGTAAATTACTATTCACGTCACTCGCGAATTATTTCTAAATTAATTCGTTCGCCCGAATTAAAATCTATTTTTAATTTCGTTTGAAATCTAATTTCATTTAATATATCGAATATATTATTTTATCGATTAATTCCAAATCAATCGTTTCTCTCTATTCAAATAGTATTTTATCCTAGATAAAATCTCTCCGTAATTAATCTTAAATAATTATGTTTGAATCATACGTCTTCGGTGAATCTTCAGGAAGTGACCCATGAGATCCCTGGATATTTTGGTAGTAAATCCGGTTCGTCAGACTATCCGAACACGTGAGTACTTTGTACTATATTTTTAACCGATTTAGGAGATATGGTTGACTTCTAGCAAAGCACACGTGCCTACCCAATTCTTAGAAATATTCTTAAAGGAATATATAATCTATGTCAGGCGTAGTATAGTAATATTACGTATAGCGATCCAGTATCAGATGTCACATGCAAAGCCTGGGGCTGGAATAGTGTCTGCTCCGTACGAAGCATATATCGGATCACAAGCAACTAGTCTCTTTAATCGGGTAATCATGACCTTGTCATATTATCCCGATGGTTGCAACACAATTAGAGCGCCAGTTCTGTATCCCTGTGTGATCATCATCTCCATATGACTGAAGTGATACTTCCGTCTTGACATCACATCCAATACACTACGATTCTCAATAAACCCAAAAAGGCGTACACAGAACTTGTTAAAGTCCTGGACGACTAAAACCAAAGCGTATTGATTGTCACATGTACTAGCGATGTAAGTCTCAGGTTAAGACCAAATACACCTACCCTGATTCAGATTCCCATAGACACATAATCATACTACCAATGGGATTCCGAGGGTCTATCCAGAGCGAAGCTGTTTCCATACCAACGGTAAACATAACCTCCTATCACACTTACATAAGTATCCAATACTTAATTATATGAGAACTATACTGTTATGCTTCCATAACACGCACAAGTGAAATACTAGTCTATTCCGTATTATCGATGTCCAGTCTCGATAATACTACGATTAGGGATATTTAATGATTAAACCATTATGAATTGATATTGTCTCATATCTTATAATCCGGAACTAATCATAAGGACTTTTATCATTTATATATTAAAGTAATCTAATTACGAAATGATAAAATGCAATTTCCATTGTCACATAGTTAACTTGTACAAAAACCACAATGTCTTTTACAAATAGTGACGCTATGGGTCATAATTGTTCAACAATCTCAAGTTATGGGAAATTTTATAGGTCAATCTTTAAAGGCTGTCCAGATAAAAATAGAATACAGTGAACTGCAGAAAGCCCGAATTCAAAAATTCAATTTGGATTCATCTTAAGTCCAAAAAAAATTAATGTTAGCTTGCTGGGTTGAAAACCTAAAAATGACCCATGTAAAAATTAGAGCAGCCCGCTAGGTTGAAAATCCAAGAAGATAGCCTTTAGGGCATACCTACATGAGTAAAGGGCTGCCAAGAAATCGACTGGCAAGTTTCCATTTAATCTCGACCAAGCCATGCAGCGTCTCATCCAAAATGACAAGAGATGGATCTAAGCCATGCCTGATGCCTTTAATAAATAGAGCAGTCAGTAGTTAGCCTCCCACTATCCTGGCTCTCCAAAAAGTATTGGGCTAGAATGTAAAATATGACCATACTAATCTATTTGTGGGAACTAACCTCCATGTTAGAAGAAGAATCCAGCACTACCTACAATTCAACAGACAGTGAGCATGGTATTATTTTCTCCAATTCGATAGAACTGAAAAGAAAAGATTCAGAAGCTTCTTGAGGGTACTGGCTCTTGAAGAAAGGTAACACCAGAGGAGTAGAAGAAGGAAATCGAAGACCTAGGAAGCGGAAAACTCCTCAAAAATGGGACATAGTTCATGGCCGTTGGAAGCATAAGACGTGATTTTTGGTATCCTAGAATGGTGATGTAGCCTTCAGAAAAATATAGTTAGACCTTAACATGATGAAGGTAACAAAGGGCGGAAAACTGAGCCAAATATGAGGGCAATCAGTCAGCCACCCTACGGATGAGGGACACGACGGGATATTGTAAAGAGAAAGCTATGAAAACAGCTGGAGAGAATTGTGTCGTGGCCGACTATAGAAAAGTACGGTCGAATATGAGAAAATTTGAGCCAGATGTGTCTTTGGGTGGTCGACTATTCTGCAAAAAGACAATGATGCTAACACATAATAAGGGAAAGGAAGAAATAAGCTTTTTATAATGAAAACAAAGAGGAGACAACTCATATATATATATAATTTTGTGTGTTATATCAAATGAAAAAAAATCTTAGCCTAAGATTTTCACACTATGGACTGCCGGACACGGTCAGATTTTCTTGATATGTCCAGCCAGCATAACACATACAGCTGGACATTTATCCTATAAAGAAGTAGAATGTAGTCCAGCCAGAATGTTACAAAAATGTTGAAGTGGTACGGATGATTGGAAATAAAATTATACTTCTGTTAATTGAAAAAGGTTGTACAAATGAATTTTTTCTTTACAATCATTATTTTGGTACCAAAAAAAATGAGAAAAAAGAAAAAACTACTCTACTTCTCAGAGATTCATTCTTCTTACCAGACTCATTCACCTTATCCTCGGATGTCGAAGAATCTGGCTTTAGTTCCCTCTGAGCATTCCGGGAATACAACCACTTCATACAGACCTCTCATCAATTCAGGCCCTAAATTGAAAAGGAAAAGAAGATGATTTATGTATACTTTGCCTAAATTTTCCCTTTTAGCTAGAACATTGTATTTCGTGAACATTTGAGCTTTTATTTCAATAAAAGTTTAGTATTCTTTCTGAGTACATACATGAATACATTAATTATTCTATTATAAGGGTACCTCATTCGTTAATTAGCCCTTTTGGGTTTTCAATTAACTATTATTTTCACTCATTTATCTATAACTTCCGCCTAAATCATTTCTGATATAGCGGGCTCTAACATTTACTTAGGTTGTCCTTGCGAATTTTCCACTTAACGAGCTATCTCTTTCTTTTCTTCATTTTTTATTTTTCTTTTTAAGCAAAGTATTTCTTCAGCCTCTCTATATTGATGGGCTCTGTGAACTCATTTCCAGCTTGGACAACAAACTGCTCCACATCTCAAGACTTTTCTTACGAGATAAGGCCCTTCCCAATTGGGCCTAAAATCTCCTATAGGGGCAGCGGTCATGATTTTTTTAGCACCAAGTCCCATTTCTTGACCTTACTGGGTCAGACCCTTTTATTGAGGCCTTAGCTAGCCTTTTATGGTACAATTAAATATGATGCAAAGCCTTCATTCCTTTCTTTTCTAGCAGAGCCAAATGTTCGTATTTCCTACAACCCACTCTTGTTCTGGTAGGGATACTTCCATCATGACCCTCATGGATTGTACTTCGATTTCTACATGCAGTATGGATTCCATTCCATAAACCAAAGAATAAGACGTAGATCTTATTGTTATTCTGACTGAAGTCATATACTCCCATAGTGCAAATGGAAACTTGTCTGCCCAGTCATTGTAGGTCTATGTCATCTCAGCCTAAATTTTCTTTAAAGTCTTGTTGACGGCTTCTATTGCTTCATTGGCTTACGGTATGTACGGTAAAGACTTATAATACCTAATCCCATATTTCTGCAGAATGGCTTTGGTCTCTCCTTGAAACTGAACCCTGTTTTTGGTTACCATATGGTGTGGCATTCCATGCTCGCAGACGATATTAGGTGCTATAAAGACACTACAAAAGGATTCAACGTCTACCCACTTGGAGAAATAATCCATAACCACTGCTATGAATTGATGCTCAATAAAAGCTTGCGGTTTGATTTCACCGATCAGGTCGATACCTAAAGCCGAGAAGGGCCAAGGCTCCGATAACCCATGCAACTTCATCGGCAGTAGGTGGTTCAATTTACCATGGATTTGGCTGTCACGACAACGCTTTACCAAATCTGTGCAATCCGCCTCCATAGTTAGCCAGTAAAACCCTTACCTTATAATTTTCCTCTACATATTGCGTTCTCTCATATATGGCCTATATACACTCGCATTTACTTCTTTCATCACAATCTTAGCTTCCTCCTCCCTCATGCACTTTATTGTACTCCGCTAGAATGTCGTTTATACAAGTCCCCTATCAAACTTATGAATTTGTAACGACTAGTAGTCTCTACTACTATTGTATTATAGTACCGTTATATGGCGAAATGGGTGTTACTTATGTTCGAGCATATATACACTCATGGAATGAATTTGGGGATAATTGGTTAATATCCCGAAATTCTGATACGAAACTGTATAATGTACTACTTTAGACAGCCCATAATATTCAAGCTTTAACTTTCTTATACGAATCCTGATTTTTATGAATTTTATATCGTCGAAAAGCTTAGATTAAGAGCTATAACTTTCATATTGGATATTTTTCCAAATCCAAACCAGAAATGGGGGAAAGATACATATTAAAAATTGAAACGAATAGTACCTGAGGGCATTCTAGTAAATTCCATAAACTTCTTCAAAATTCTACACTTTTCTATTTTTATTTTATGGCCAACTATAAAAGGATATACTATTCAAAAATTCACAATGGGAATTAAAATGAAATAAGAAAACGTGAGGAGACAATGAGAAGAAGAGAAGAAGAAAAGAAGAAGATGAAAGGAAGAACATGAAGCGAGAAAATGAAACTTTATAATGTACTACCTTGAACAGTCTATAGTATTCGAGCCGTAACTTTATCATACGAACCCTAATTTTTATGAACTTTATATCATCGGAAATTTTAGACAGAGAGCTACAACTATTGTGTTGAACAGTTTTCCAAAATTGAATCAGAAATGGCTAAAAATACAGATTAAAAATTCAGATGAATACTACCCGAGGGCATTCTAGTAAATTCCATAAACTTCTTCAAAATTCTACACTTTTCTATTTTTATCTTATGGCCTACTATAAAAGGATATACTATTCAAAAATTCACAATGGAAATTAAAATGAAATAAGAAAATGTGGATGAGACAATGAGAAGAGGAGAAGAAGAAAAGAAGAAGAAGAAAGGAAGAAGATGAAGCAAGAAACATGAAAAATGGATTAACAACCTCAAAGTTTGGAGAATTAAAGAAAACTCAAGCATGAAGAAGGTAAGAAAATCATGATCCAAATATAAATACTTTGAGATTTAATGTTTTGATAGTTGTTATGGGTTGAGAGCTTAAGTATGATGATGATTTAGTGGTTATTGTGCTTAAAAAATGGTTATTTGGGAAAACTCCCTAACTTGTTCAATTTTGATTGAAAATTTAGTGAAGTTAATGGAGTGAATATTACTTGATATTGATATTGTTGAGAATGATTATTAAGGCCTAATGGATTGATTTATGTAATAAAAACTGATATAGAAGTTTTAAGAATGCATTTGAGAAAAATTGAATTGTGGAAGCAAGTGCAGAAACCTGGAAATCAAGTTCGCGTCACGACACAAAATGCATCACGACACATAATGGAAAATTTAGAGCCGTGTCTGGAGCGTTTGTGTTGCGACGTGCAACACTTTACGTTACGATGCAAGACCAAAATTTTCCCAAATTGGTTTTTAATTCAGTCCAGTTTCACCTCAGCATATTAGAGACCATCATAAGTGTTTCGTATCGACCCGTATGTATATATTACGTCATGATATACGTATGATGTGTATCAGAGTGATAATCCTTTTTCTAAATTGGCAAATTTAGCTTGATTCTGATCTAGTTATTCCTTGTCCATTTTCTAATGAAAATTATCGATGAAAAATCATCACAGAAACCAAAAGTTCATCAGCGAAGCAATGAAAGGCTAGTAGAACTCCAAAATCGTGAGTTGACACTTCCCCTAAGCTGATTTTCAATTTGTTATTTTATATGAACATACTTATTTTCTCACTTTTAGGGCGTTAGCTAATTTCATTACCAGATTAAATTGTGTTTTGTATGTTTTAAGAAATGATTAGAAAAGAAATATTTTAAAAAACACATGAGTTTTATGTTTTTTGAAGTATGAGGGAAAAACCCACTTCAGTATGTAACTTGATTCAGTTTGAAATTGACGGATAGCACATGTGCACATGTAGAGGACTGGGGGACGGCGATACGTAATATCCCAAGATCATAGTTCAGAGCTAGGAATGCCCCCAGATCATAGTTTCATAGGTTGGAGGGTAGCATGAATTCGCACCCCCAGTTCTAGTTCAATGGCTTGAGAGACGGCGATACGTAATGCCTAAGACCACTAGTTTTAGGGACAATAGTGGCATGCTTGGGGACGGTGATACGTAACGCCCCAAAGTCATGGATTTTCACTTCTGGCTCTAGTTAGGTGTATGGGGGACAGCGAAACGTAACACTCCCATAAGTCAAGTTTTTCAAAGACAGTTACTAGTTTTTTTGAAACAGTTTTCAGATATAGTTTCCAGAAATGTACTAGAGAAAGCTTTTCTATAAATAAAATCTTTAGAAAAAGCAGTTTACAAAGATTTCCAAAAAAATAGATTTTTGGAAAAGTTTTCAGAAAGAGTTATTTTCAACTTATAGAAGAGATTTTCAGAAAGATAAATTTAATATAAGTTGGATTTCAGTACCATGTATTTTCAAAAACTTTTTAGTATTTATTCACAAACTATCCACTCACTTAAATCGTCCAACGGTCTAATCCCCCACTCCCAGTATTCTATTTTGCAGGTACCAGGAGGACGAGCTCGAGTAGATGGATACTAAAGGCAGTAACTAGGGCGTTGAGTCCACCGGGTCAAGTCAGATAGAGTACAATAAAGTCATGCATTAGATTATGGTTTTGTATTAGTCATTGTAATAAGTATAAGTGTTCTTAGCAGAGTTGTAAATTGCATTTGTTTTCTTTTGAGAACAGAAATGAGTTTTCAGCTATGCATTTATGTTAATGAGTTGGGCATTGATCCCATGCATAATGATGTATATAAAATAAGGATATCGGTTTTCAGAGTGCCAGAGGCTAAGGGTGTTTGCGGTGCGGTTCAAGTCGGTTTTTTCATTTTTTACTTCAAACCATTCGGGTTAGCGGTTTAGGAAATTAGAAACTGAAACCGCAAATTTGATAAGGAAAACCGCGACGGTTCGGGTTGGCGGTTTAGTGGTTTGGGCAGTTCGGGTCGACGGTTTGGATTATAAATTTCTTAAAGAAAATTTTGTAGTTTTCACATTATAATTGAAGAGAAAAAATACATAATTTTCATTTATACATTGCATATTGTCATACGCTCTTTAAATATTTTAAATTTCATGATTAAAGAAGAAAAAATATAAAATAATATCTAATTTGAATACAGGTTGGCGGTTTAAGCGGTTCGGGTCGCGATTCAAATCAAAATTTACGATTTGCGCGATTTGACTTGGGTCAAAACCATGCACCGACCCGAAATTTACTGTTCGGTTCGGTGCGGTTCGAAATCAATTTTAATATTTTTTCAAACCGCGCGGTTCGATTTAATTCGGTAAGGTTCGGTGCGGTTCGCGGTTTGACCCGAAATGTGATCCCCCCTAACAGAGGCTTAGGGGGGTAATACGGCCTATCCTCTGCCGGTAGCATCTCCAAATCGGGGATGTTATAGAATCGGGAAGCCAGCTTCTGGATCGCCACTTTTTCCTTTTTACAAGCTCATTCTGGAAATTCTCTATGATCTAAGAAATTCTAGATGTCATGTTACTAAAGCCTTTTGTCATTGACCTCAGTATCCATAATATTCCATACTTTATAGCCAGGTTTACTGACTGTAGTCAACACCAGGGGTTTCATAGTCAGCTTTTTCGAATTCTCCCAAGTTGAAGCCAAGATAGCAAGAGCATCTCTCATTTGGTCGTCTTCCCTAGGCAAGTGTTAGAACGTACAGTCTGGGAAATTCTACGCCAATGATGTGACAAAAAACATATACGCCTTTAATTTATCTTCATTCAACTCTCATTCCTATCGTATTTGTCGCTATAAACTTCTTCATCATTCTCCCTTAAGGCTAACATTACTTCCAGTCCAAAGATGCAGGCTTTATATTCATCTATATTATTGGTGACTGAAAAGGTTAGCCTCTTGGCCATAGGCAAATTCTCACCTTATAGGGTTTCCATAACGATCCCATTCCTTGAATCTTTGTAATTTACGACATCGTCGAAGTACATCCTCCAACTTTGGACTGCTATTAACTTAATTTCCTCCTCCAAGAACTCAAACTTATACTGATCTCCTTTGATTGGTTTCTGTGCTAAGAATTCTGCCATGGTGTACCCCTTAATTAATTTCTTGGTGATATAGTCAGTGTCAAACTTGGTCAATAGAACTAACCATCATCCTAGCTTTTCGACTATAGAAAATATTATCTGCAAGTACCTTAGTAGATTCTCCTTGGTGACCACTTGCATATTATAGGATTGGAAGTAGTGCCATAGTTCTCTGAAGGTCCATACTATCGCCAAACATATCATTTCAACATCTTAGTAGTGTGTCTCATACGGCAATATATTCTTGCTAAGATAGTAAACCACGTGTCCACGCTCGCCTCATCTTCCTGCACTTACATTTCCCTTATGGCTTCAAATTCTAGCCCAAGTATAAGATTGACATTTCTCGTTCCATTTCATTAGGTGATCTTTCCTGAGCAACTTGAAGATCGCTTTATATACCGACGTCGGTTTGGCTATGAAATTACTGAAGTATTATATCTTCCCAAGAAAGGCTCTCACCTCCTTCTATGTTTTAAGTGCGGACATCTCTGTTATTTCCTTGATTTTCCTTATATCCACTTCCACTCCTCTCGTGCCCACTGTATGTCCGAGAAAGTTCTCTAATGTGACCTCGAATACACACTTCTTGGGGTTGAGCCTAAGATTATATCTGTCCACCATTTGAAGGAATTTTTCTAATGCATCAATATATTTTTCCTTGGTTTTAGACTTAACTATAATGACGTCGACAGAAACTTCAACCTCTCTATGCAGTAGTAGGTCATGAAACAAGATGGTGGCCATCCGTGGATAGGTATCTCGTGCATTATTTAGTCCAAAGAGCATCACCTTGTAGAAATATGTCCCCCATTATGTGATAAATGTTATCTTGTGCTTGTCTTCTTTTGACATGAATATCTGGTTGCATCCAAAAATCCTATCTGTAAAAAAATACATGGTTGACAAGGCTACTCTGTCCACCAAAAATCTATGTGATGCAAGGAAAATCGTCTTTTGGGCAGGCCTTGTTGAGGTATCTATATCCACACATATTCTTACTTTCCCATTCTGCTTTGGAACTAACACAATATTGGCCAACCATTCTAGGTACTTGATTACTTCTAAAAACCATACTTTTACATATTTCTCCACCTATTTTCTAATTTTCTCTACCCATTTTGGCCTTATTCTGTGAAGCTTCTGCTTTACGAGTCTCATGTTTGGGTAAGTTAGTATCATATTTTGTGCTTTGCTTTTGTCAACTTCAGACATGTCTTTATAGGACCAGAAAAATATTTTGCATATTTTTTCATAATTTCTCTAATTCTTTCCTCTCTTTAGGGGTAACCTCACATACAATTAATACATTCTTAGACTTTTCACATGTGCCAAGATTGAATGTTTATGTTTAAATGGAATTAATGTCTAATATGCTCATGTCATACATGTTATGATGTATGCTAAAAGAAAAGTCAAACAAGTAAGAAAAATCATTCATCTTATAATATTTAATGAAAAATTACAGCCAAATAACTCGGGTACAAAGATGATCTCAAGATCCTCTTCTACTTTAGTTGCCTCCGAGTCCTCCAATATTAGTCATTCAACCAGGAGCAGCTTTTCCTCTCATCCCTCTTTTGCCTTTAATTTTGGTTATGTACCTTTTTCTTTCCTCATCATCAGGCTTTCAAAATCCACCATATCAATAAAGATTTTGAAGCCTAGTACAATGATGTTGTTGACTTCGTACAGCTCCGAAGCTCCTTGATACCCGACCTTCACAAAGTAGTCAGTCAGTTTCGGCCATTTCTTATTGGGATTTGCCTCTTCTTCATCACAGTAGTACCCTGACCATTTCTTAGTGGTTTGTCCCTTGAAATCTGGAAGTGTGCTTACACCTTGGCCCCGCGCCCCTAGTTCAGTGTTGGGCTCGTAGTTCATTTTCTCCATGATATTTGCCACATTTTATCTACCCATCTTTGAAGTTCGCTGCTACTTGGAATCTAGTGAAAGGCTAGACCTCCAGAGTGGCCACATCATTACCTGCTTCAACATCAATAATGATGATCTCTTTTTCATGTGGAAATTTGATTAATTGGTATAGTGTTGATGGAACTCCTTTATGCTTATGGAAACACGACCTCCTCAAGAGTAAAGTAAGAGTACCTAAGATGTTCAACACTATAAATTCAACCTCATCTTCACTTGGGCCCACCTTGACCATGGTGGTAAAATTACCATCCACTATGCGTTTGCTATCATTATAAGCATTGATTGTCGTGTTGAAGGGGATTAGTTCCTCCGTCCAAATGCCTAGCCTAGGCAGTATCCTTCAATTACAGATATTGATAGAGAATTCGTCATCTACCGTTACACAAGAGGTCATTTTGCATCTAACTTCGGCCTTCATGAACATGCCCAGTTATGATTTCGTCCTTACATCGAGTGCTCCTCCACGGAGAACGTTATAATTTATTTATTTTCTTTTTGAACAATCTGATAACCGTAGTTAGATCTGTGTTGGCCGGTACCATTATTTTTCCCAAAGCTTATACTATAGAACTTACGTGCCATTAGGAGGAACACAACAATTCCCATATACTAATATGTGCTCGGGGTTTCTTCAGTTGCTGGAGTATAATATTTTCCCTTTCTTTCTCCCCTTCTTCAAATCCTCTATTGGAGGTGTCATAATAAAACTAGACACTTATGGTCACCCTTTAACTTCTTTTTCGTCACCATTGGATAAGTCTTCCAAAAATTTATTACGTTCTCCAGCCTCACTATTGCTGATGTCTTTTATTCCCATGATAGGGATCTACTGTTGAAGGTTTGTAGGATATGTTATTTGGGTAGGTTGAAGTTTATCATGTGTGTTGGTAGTAGAATGGCATGATAGTTAGGCATGGGGTTTATGTTGGTATTGGGTTGGTTTCTCTCAGGATCAAAGATTTTTCGACTATCTATGAGGTCCTGGATTTCATGTTTAAAACAGGTGAAGTTATTGGTGTCATGTTCCTTTTACTGGTGGAAGTGCTAGTATTGATTTAGCTCTATGTGGTGGGGTACTGGGTTTGGTAAGGGTTTAGGTTCTAGGGGTTTTAGAAAACCCTATCTCTTTAACTTCTTGAATCCATTGGTCAATGTTCTGCCCAAGTTTGAAAATATTCTTTTCCTTATGGCAGTAATTTCGACTGGACTGACCTTCACTCCAGAAGGTCACCCAACAGTTTTTTGCTAAAATATTTACGGTTCTCAGCCTCTTCTTCCTCAATATCCATGAGAGTTTCTCTAAACTGTCGAAAATTTGAGATCGTGGAGGTCATCCTCCTCAACTTGTTGTAAATGAAGAGCATGGCACCCTTGATGATCATTTTTATTTGGTATTTCTCTGATGGTCGTGTTTGCATCTTCAAATGCTGGCTTTTCCAGTAGTCAACATACTTTTTAAAGCTCTCTTCTTGTTTCTGTTTGTTGTTTCAAAATCATGCAGTGACAAATCAATATCTATATCCGTGATATATTGGTTTAATAATACTTTTACCAAAGGTTTCCAGTCATCTTTCACTTTTTTTCTCCAGATTGTGGTACCATACCACATGGGCTCCTTCCAGTGACAACCCAATGATTTTATGAACCTGGAGCTTGGAAAGGTTAGTGGAACTCATTACTGCCACATATTGGCAGAGATAAGCTTCCGGTCTTTTTTTTTGAACTCCACCATGTCTGACATTCTGAATTATGAAGGTAGCTGTTCCTCAAATGCCATGGCATCATAATCCAAGAGGTCTTGATGTTTACGCTTCATCTTATGGGACACAAACTGCATTTGCCCATTCAATTTCTGGAGCTCAACTTGAGAGTTGGCCATCCTAGCTGTAGCATACTCAGCTATATCATCATCCATGATGTGCACTACCTACCTCAGTTGTCATACTTGTAGACTCTTCATTCCCCCATTCACTAGTAGAAACCTCACCGCTCGAAGCACCATCAAGTTTGCCATAATTTTAGCAGGGGTCTGTAGGTGTTAGTAATCTTGTCCAGGTTGGTTTCAAATTGGTCGACGTGAGAAACTTTATTGTTGGCTATTTCGAAGCTGGTTAACTACTTTTTGACTAGTCTGCCTTCTTCTCTAACCCAACATGTTGCTATGATGGCTGCAACAAAAAGGGTTTAGTGTGATATATGTATGCATGCAATGCATGGTATGCTCAATCGTCAGTATATATCCTTCCAACCTTATTCCTCCCACATATGTGACAATTCCAACATATTTCCTAGGTTTAGCTCAGTTTGCGTTCCAATATGGGGTGGTGCACAAATTCGTTCTCTCCTCTGATAAAAGGTAAAACCTGGCTAGCTTGGTTTGTTCTATCACCAAAGGACAAAGGTGTAAGTGTCCTAGACATGCCACGGGATCTCTAAGCGTGATTATTGTGTGAATAAAATCAAAAATTAGTTACGGAGGACTTATATTGATCGGTTGAGGTCAAAAACTTTTCATGGATGTTAAAGCTCCCAAGCTCATGGGTGAGTATCCCTATCACCATCATTTGACTCCCTTAAGTGCTAGCTTGAACAAGATGGAAGAATTTTACTCTCCAAGAGAAGCAACAATTCAATCTGGAGAGAGGAAGCAATCGGCCTGGAGATCAGAGGCCAATCGGCCTGTCTTCAAAAGAATAAGCCAATTCAGCGAACAGAGAGCAAATTGCATTTTCTTTCATTTAGCCATTTTGAATTCATTCAGAAGCTAAATTGCTTCTATTCGGCTAAATGCCTTTTCTTTCTAAAAGAAGAGCATTTAATGCTTTTGGCCAAATTGAATTCTTCAGAGGCCATTACGGCCTATAAAACAACAAAGGCAATTTTGCCTTTTTTATTTTAGTGGTCATTCGGCCAAGATGCAATATATGGCCATTCGGCCAAGGCATGGCCCTTCGGCTAAAGTAATGCCAATCAACCAAGGTGCTAGGAGAGAGAGCATATTTATTTTTATTTGTTTTCTAAAAAAAAACCACTACACATTTTGACTTCCAAAAGCCCTTTTATTTAAGTTGGTGGTTGTGTGCATTTAAGTCATCCAATTACTATTCCAACCACTTCCATCACAAAATGACTAGTTGATGGGTCCCATACTTAAATTCAAAATTCAAGTTGGGTGAGACTACATACTTCGGGCTTGGATTTGTTTAATCCGATTAAACGAATTTTCCGTCGCGACGTAATTAAATCTAATTTAATTAAATAATTATGCCTTGCAAAATTAATATTAAAGTCACTTACGAATTAATTCCAAATTAATTCGTTCGCTAGAATTAAAATCCAATTTAATTCCGCATTGAAATCTAATTCATTTAATATATCTAATATATTATTTTATCCCAATTAAATAAATTAAATAATAAAATCTAATTTAAGTATTAAATTTATTATACTGATCAATTCCAAATTAATCGCGTTCTCTCTCCTCTCGACGAATTTAATCTCAGAGACATAATTAATCCCAGATTAATTCTTTCTCTGATAATCAATCCCAGATTAATTCTTTCCGTAATTAATCCCAGATTAATTTTCTCTCTCTTAATTAATCTCAGATCAATATTGTTCGAGTCAAATATCATCGGTGAATCTTTGGGATGCGACCCAAGAGATCCATGAATATGTTGACAGTAAATACGATCATCGGACTATCCGAACACGTGCGTACCCGGTACCACGTACTTACCGATTTACAAGACATGGTTGGCTTCTAGCAAAGCACCGTGCCTACCCAATTCTCCAGAAATATTCTTCTACGGAATACATGATCTTTTTCAGACGTAGTATACGTAGTATTGCGCATTACGATCCAATATCAGATGTCACATGCTAGGCGTGGGGCTGGAGTTGTGTCTGCCCCGTACGAAGTATATATCGGATCACTAGCAACTAGTCTCTTTATGATCGGAAAGTCATGACCTAGTCATACTTCCCCGATGGCTATAGCACTTAGAGTACCAGTTCTGTATCCCTGCGTGATCATCATCTCCATATGACTGAAGTGATACTTCCGTCTTGACATCACACCCAATACACTACGATTCTCAATATACCCAGAAGAGGTGTACACAGAACCTGTTAAAGCCCCGGAAGACCAAAACCAAAGTATATTGATTGTCGCAAGTATTAGAGATGCAAGTCTCAGGTTAAGACCAAATACACCTACCTTGATTCGGATTCCCATAGACACATAGTTATACTACCAATGGGATTCCGGGGGGTCTATCCAGAGTGAAGCTGTTTCCGTACCATCGGTAAACAGAACCTCATATTACACTTGCATGAGTATCCAATACCCAAATATATGAGAACTATGTCGTTACGCTTCCATAACATGCACAAGTGTAATACTAGTATATTCCGCATTATCGATGTCCAGTCTCGATAATACTACGACTAGGTATATTTAATGATTAAACCTTAGTGGATTAATACTGTCTTATATCTTATTAATCCGGTACTAATCATATGGACTTTTATCATTTATATATCCAGGTAATCCAATTACAAATGATAAAAGAGCAATTTCCTTTGTCACATAGTTAATTTGTACAACAACACCATGTTCTGTAAAAATAGTAATATTATGGGTCATAATTATCCAACAAAAGGTCTCCCATTTACAAATGACTAAGCCTAATATGGGATCGTGCCATTGTTCAAAGTGACGAATTGGAACCTTAGTAATCATGGTCATTGAGGATGGGCCTTGAAATATTTCAGGACATCTAAATGGGCCATAACATGATGGACCCTACTTGATGTATGATAGTAAAAGTATCAAACTCACGTTTTTGGCATTTTTGGACCGGAATGAAACTGATAAGTGCGGTTTATACCCACTTATTCCTGCACAAAGACTTAAAATGCATATTTTAGAGAAATCAAAGAAGCAAGATTGAAGACCGACAAGAGGAGATGAAGGTGGCGACCTCCGAAGATGAAGGGATTCGATTCGGGTTTAATCTTCTAGTTTCTATCTTTAAATTCTAATTATTTCCATTATGTTCATAACATTACTCTAATTATTTTTATCTTTAGTCATGAACTAACTCCATAATTCTAGAGGATGATATAGCCAATGCTTGAACCTATATATTATTTGCCAAATTGAGTTTTATGAAGTTTTGAATCAGTTTATTTATATTCTCTTGCGTTTAATGCTTCTTATTTGTTGGTCACAAATTGAGATGATGAATGTTTAGAATCTATCGCTCGAGAGAGATGGATTTTGAATAGGTACTAGTGGATATGACCTAGGAATCTCATAGATTTTGAGAGAATCTATAGTTCCTTTGAAGTCGTTAATAAAGAATCACAAGACATAATGAATTGTTAATTATTAGATTTTTATAGGGATATCGAAGTCGGTAATTAATAATCTTTTCACTATTGCTCGGGAGAGGGAGTGGAATACTTTAGGATTCTTGGCTTATAAGCAATGCAACTTGAAAAAAATTGAATGACATGACAAATACATGGAGGATAGCTAGGTGAAATCAAACTCTAAAATCTCTCTCATATTGTTTCTCATAATTAAATATTTTAATATCTTATTTATTTATTTTTTAATCTTAATTTAAATTACTTATATATAAATTTAGGTTTACTAATTATAGTATTTAGTGTGAGTTGAATATAATCCCTGTGTGTTCGACACTCTTTCACTTATCTTTACTAAAACTTGACATCGTACACTTACAGTACGATCGCAATAAGTTTTTGGTGTCGTTGCTCGGGATTGTTAATTTAATTCACATTAATACTATTACTAAGTAACCTTAGCTTTAATTTAGATTTCTACTTTTATTTTATTTTTGTTTTAAGTTTTATTTTTGTTTTATTTTTATCTGATTACTTTTTTTTTGGTCTTTTTGTGCTTCGGTGAATGCGAAGATCCACAAGTCTTGACTCTCTTTTGTTTGATCCAGAAATACAAAAAATAGCGAGAAGACTAAGGAAAGAAAAGACACTTGAAAAAGAATGGCGGCTGAAAAATAGAGAGAATAATTCACACCATGTGGTAATTCAAGATCACTTCAAGCCAGTCGTAGACGATAATTATTCTGGGATTTCACACCCACCAATCAATGATACAACTTTGAGCTGAAACCTTCATTGATCAACATGGTGTAAAAGAACTAGTTTGCGGGTTGAGCTAAAGAGGATCCTAACATGCATTTAAGGATGTTCCTGGAGATGACAGACACCATAAAGATGAATGGCGTGACTAAAGAGGCTATCACGCTATGCTTATTCCCATCCTCTTTAAGGGATAAAGTGAAAGATTGGCTGCAATCTATACCAATAGGGAGCATCATGACATGACATAATATGGCCATATGATTTCTTGCAAGGTTCTTTCCACCAGTTAAATCAGCCCAACTGAGAACAAAAATTAACATATTTAGGCATTTCGAGATCGAGAATCTATATAAGGCCTAAAAGCATTTTAAAGATCTACATAGGAGGTGCCCACAACATAATTTTGAAGATAGGGTTCAGATGCAACTATTCTACAATGGGTTGAATGGTTCTAAAAGAACCATGGTCGATGCAGCTGCTGGAAGAATCTTATTCAAGAAATCCTCTGAAGATGCCTATGCTCTACTGGAGAAGATGACAATTAACAATTTCCAATGGCCAAGTGAATGCACTACTGTGCCTAAGGTGGCAGGTATATATGAGGTAGATCTTATTGTTGCACTTATAGCTCAAGTGTCATCCTTCACGACTCATCTAACAGTATTGACCACTTAATATGGCCAACCATATATTGAAGCTGCTGCTGCTAAAAGAATAATCTTACCCGATGGAGGATATAAGCAAGTTCAATATATGAGCAATCAGAACTTCAACAACAATAGAGCAATCCTATGCCTAATTATTACCATCCGAACTTATCATATGCTAACACAGAGAAAGTCTTGCAACCTCGATTTGGCTTCAACAGTCAAAGATCAGAGTAGAACATTCTTTAGAAGACTCATGAGTAAGTTTGTTGCTAAAACATCAGAGAGGTTTGAGAAGAATGAGTCGAGGCTGAACAACATTGAAACACATATGGGTAACATAGAGGCAACAATAATTTCCTTAGAAGTATAGATTGGGCAGATTGCTTCCTCCATGACTCATCACCAGAATGGGGCATTTCCAATCAATACTAAAGTCAACCCCAAAGGGCAGTGTCAAGCCATAACCCTTATAAGCAGAAAAGAGATTAAAGACACCTCTCAGGGCTTAGGCAGTAAAGAAAAAAAGCGGTATTTTAAGAGAAAACAGTAAGAGAAGAAGATAATAGTACACTAGCTCCTCCATATAAACCATCTCCTATCCTGAAAACACCTTTGCCATACCCTCAGTGCTTTCAAAAGAAGAAGTTAGATGCTCAGTTTGTCAAGTTTTTAGATATCTTTAAGAAGATTCATATAAACATCCCTTCCGTAGATGATTTGGAACAAATGCCAAACTATGTGAAGTTTATGAAGGAGATGATGTCAAAGACAAGGAAGCTGGGATGGAATTAGTAGCACTCATAGATGAGTGTAATGCCAGTATACAGAAGAAGCTTTCTCCAAAACTAAAGGATCCTGACAGCTTTACTATATCGTGCATTATTGGGAATCATTATTTTAGTAGGGCGTTATGCGATTTGGGTGCAAGTATCAATCTCATACCCTTATACATCTACAAACAATTGGGAACATGAGAGGCAAAGCCAACTAATGTCACATTACAACTAGCAGATAGATCTCTTACCTACGCACGAGGAATATTAGAGGATGTCTTGGTTAAGATGGATAAGTTTTTCTTTCTTGTTGACTTCATTATCCTTGATATAGAGGAGGACCATGATATTCCAATCATCCGTGGGAGACCTTTCTGTTGGGTTTCTATAAAGTCCCAAGGAACAATTTAAGCAATGAAATACATTTACGGATACCCAAAGAAGTTGCGGAATACGTACAATGATTGGTTGAGCGATGCGATGAACAAAAACTTCAAGCTTTTCCCTCATAGGGCTCACGACAGTGGGCTGTTTTTTCTCTCCAATTTTCGGCCATGGAAGGATCTCCAAGCTCTAAGCTTTTGAATGATGATTCCATGCTCACTGGTACGATTCCCTATCATATTCGGAAGACTCCGGAAGTGTGCTAGCACTTGGTAATTTTTGCCATAAAAATCACCTAAGCTTCTTCTTAGTTCACGGTTTTGAAGAACCAAAATGGAAAAGAATTGGCCTCTTGGCCGAGAGATAGAGAGAAGGAGTGAGAGAGAAGAAAAAATGTGTATTAGTTTTTTGATTTCCAAAAACAATTAAACATATACCATTTTTTTATTTTCAAAAAGTCAAAGGCAAAAAACAAGTAATGCCTTCCAACTACTACATCAACTATTCACATCAAAAGTGACTAGACATCACATCTCTCAAAGTGACAAGTGATTTGACGCTGATGTGACTGGTGATTTGACGCTTGATGTGACTTGTGGTCCGCACTTGAATTTGAAATGCAAGTGCGCCCGCAAACACTACCGGGCTCGGGTTCGCTAATTCAAAATTAATGAATTTTCCGTCGCGACGTAATTAAATAATTATGCATAGCAAAATAATATTCACGTCGCTTAACAATTAATTCTAAATTAACTCGTTCGCCCGAATTAAAATTTAATTTTAATTCCGCGTTGAAATCTAATTTCGTTCAATATATCAAATATATTATTTTATCGATTAATTCCAAATTAATCGTTCTCTCTCTTTAATTAATATTTTGTCCTAGATAAAATATCTCCGTAATTAATCCTAGAATAATTTTCTCTCTTATCTAATTAATCCCAGATTAATAAAGTGCGAGTCATACGTCATTGGTGAATCTTCGGGAGGCGACCCATGAGATCCCCAGAATGTTGGCAGTAAAGCCGGTTATTGGACAATCCGAATACATACGTACCTAGTACTATATTTTTACCGATTTATAAGACAAGGTTGGCTTCCAGCAAAGCGCCATGCCTACCCAATTCTCCAGAAATATTCTTATAGGAATATATGATCTATATCAGGCGTAGTATACGTAGTATTGCGTATTACATTCCAGAATCGGATGTTCACGTGCAAGGCCAGGGGCTGGAATTGTGTCTGCCCTGTACGAAGCACATATCGAATGTCTGATAACTAGTCTCTATAATCGGATAACTATGACCTAGTCACATTATCCCGATGACTGCAGTACATAAGAGTACTAGTTTCGTATCCTACGTGATCATCATCTCCACTATAACTGAAGTGATACTTCCATCTTGACATCACACCCAATACACTACGATTCTCAATATACCCAGAAGTGGAGTACACAGAACCGGTTAAAGCCCTGGATGACCAAAACCAAAGAATATTGATTGTCGCAAGTATTAGCGGTGAAAGTCTCAAGTTAAGACCAAATACACCTACCCTGATTCGGACTTCTATAGACACATAGTTATACTACCAATGGAATTCCGAGGGGTCTATCTAGAGCGAAGCTATTTTCCGTACCATTGGTAAAATACAACCTCCTATTACACTTGCATGAGTATCCAATACCCAAATATATGAGAACTATATCGTTATGCTCCCATAACACGCACAAGTGTAATACTAGTCTATTCCGCATTGTAGATGTCCAATCTCGATAATACGATGACTAGGGATATTTAATGATTATACCTCCGTGGATTAATACTGTCTCATATCATCTCAATCCGGAACTAATCCTAAGGACCTTCTATTATTTATATATCTTGGTAATCTAATTACAAATGACAAAAGGGCAATTTTCTTTGTCACATAGTTAATTTATACAACAACACAATGTTCTATACAAATATTGATGCTATGGGTCATAATTGTCAAACAATATCCCACTTGGCCTATAGCCAATCACTCAGGTGTCTTACACTTGAACTATGTACGGTTGGCTCAAACTTCTACTGAGAAACAGCTTTCATCAGCTGATTTGCATAGTTATCATCTGATGCGATTTATTCGATCATCACATTGCCACGATGTATGATTCGAACGAATCAGATGTATAATTGAAGTATATTTATGGATCATTGATGAGACCATTAATTCTTTAGCCTTTGCTGTAGCCTAGCTCAGCTGTTAACAGAACTACTCTAATCTAATTAGATTTATTATCGATCCAAAAGGCTTCTATTGCTGCCTCAGCTATAGTAATATTCCGCTTTTGTTGTTTATTCGGTAACAGTATCTGGCTTGGAAAATTTCCAGCTCACTATTCCGTTATTCAAATTATATAGTACCGTTTTGCGACTTATAGTCGTCTTTGTCGGTTTGGAAACTTGCAGTAGTGAACCCAGTCAATTCAAGTTATCATTCTCCATAATTTAAGAAAGCATCCTTAGTTCATCTAAGATATTAAAGGATTTTATTAACATCAATCCAGTGACTATCACTTGGATTGGCCCGATTGTGACTCCATATGCTCAAAGCATATGAGACATCAGGTCATGTACATTTCTTTGAATATACTCTTACTCAGAGAGTATCAACAACTTTTAAATCTTACCCAGTAGATCCTTATTCCTAGAATAAAGGTTGTTTCTCCTAAGTATTCTACGGAGAATTTCCATGAAAGCCAAGCTTTCACCGATTGTAATATGCGAATGTCATTTCCAAGAAATGATATGTCATCATTAAATTGGACATTCATCGTCAGTGCGCTCCCACTAACCTCCTTATATACACAAGAATTATATTTATTTTGAATTAAATCATATACCATTATGATTATATCAAAACATCAGTTCCAAGAACATAATGCTTACTTCAATCCATACATGGATCGAATAACCTACAAACCTTGTTTGCTAGTTTAGGTACCACAAAATCGTCATGATGTTATAAACATCCTCAAAAAGGTTTCCATTTAAGGAAAGCAATTTTTGACGTTCAACTGCCATATTTCATGAATGAAACATGCAGCATTAGCAAGCATTATCTAAATAGATTTACCGTGGCAACATGTAAAATGTTTCGTCGTAATCGACACAATGTTGATAACGACACCTTTTTTTACAAGCCTAGCTTAGTATGTTGGTTTGTTGCCATCCATGTATGTCTTCCTTGAAGACTCATATAGTACCAATAGGCACAATGGCTTGCGGTACAACAACTAGTATCCAAACTTAGTTGGTAAACATGGAATCCATTTCAGACTTCATGGAACTTTACCATAATAGGGAGTCGATACCTTGTATCACTTCCTCATACGTAGTCAGTTTGTATTCCTCAATAAGATTGACATCTTTACGTGGTGAGATCAGAAACCATACCCCAGGTTGTCTTCTGACTCTCTCCGACTAACGCGGTTCTTGTGTATTCGAAGATTATTGTACAGTTTCATCCTTGATGAACTGTTTGTGTTCCATTAAGGAATCAGTGCCTGGAACAGTATTACTCTGATTTTCATCGAGTTTTACTTTCCTCCCACTTACCACTGCATATCGGTATTCCTCTTAGGAAAATCGCATGACGAACAACAATTAAATTGTTCTCTTGTGAGATGTATAAGTACTATACTTCGGTTACCCTAGGATAACCCACAATTACAGATAAACACTTATCCAATTTAGGTTTTAGTTTGGTATCATCCAAACACATGCCTAGCATTCCCAAATATTCTGGAATGAGAAACCCAGTTTCTTTCCTATTCACATCTAATATGATTTCTGTCTAACAGATTTTTATTGAACCTCATTCAAAATAAGTATTGCACTGTTTAATGCTTATTCCTTGAAGGAAAATGGTAGCTCAGATCAACTCATGATTAACCTTATCATGTCCAATAAAATTTGGTTTTTCTGTTCGGAAACACCGTCAAATTGACGTGTTCCGGGAGGAGTCCTCTATGAAAGAATACTATACTCTTTCAAGTAATTTGAGAAACTTATTGCTTAAGTATTTTCCATCTCGGTCTTACCGTGACAGTTTTAATACTTTAGCCGATCTGTTTGTCTACTTCGTGATGAAACTTTCGAAAAGTTTTTGATTTGTGTTTCTAAAGAAACACATAACCGTAACGCTTTGCCACATCCGTAAAGGTCACGAAACATTTATATCCACCTCTAGCCTAGCTAGATATGGGCCCACTTACGTCACTATGAACGAGGGCTAACAGACCGATGGCAGTTACACTTTTACCAAGTAAAAGGTATTTTAGGAACTTTGCCCAACAAACCAGATTTGTAGACTTCATTTGAATGGAATCAAATCTGTCCTAATATCCAATCTTCAAAAGTGTGGATATACGAGTCTTGTTTAATGTGCACAAATAAGTCCCATGTGATCAAATCAATTTGAGCTACTTGTTTGTCATATTTTATGTTTGAGATTCATTTATATTCAAAATATAAATACTATTATTCACTTCTAATGTGTTTATCTCAATATCATCTTTATAAAAAAAACACTTTAGTGTTCTAGAATATAAAGGTATACTCGCAATGAGTTATACTCGATATAGAGATAATGTTTCTAGTCAAACTAGTTACATTATCTCAGTTTCCTAATTTAAGTACACACCCGAAGGGTCGTTCCTAAACTTAGGTATCTACAGTTAAAATAGCGACTTTCGTCCCATTTCCAATTTGTAGATTAATCTCATCTGAAGTCAGTATCCTGCTCGTTGCAGATTCTGCACATCTGTACATATGTATGTACCACATTTAGTATCTAAAATCCAATTTTAATACTTTTAGTGAACATGTTTTTGACAAACATATTTGAAGTCAGAGCCTTGCCCTGTCTTCAATTCCTTCATATATGCCTTAATCCATACGCCAGTCATGCTTCAGTGACCCCGTTTGCTACAGTTTAAGCAGACATATTGGGATATGTCTTTTATCTTCCTAGAAGACTGTGATGATTTTGCCTTTGCCCTTTTCTATACCTCAGAAGTCTTTGGCCAAGCCTTGGCCTTCTGGGATATCGAAGTAAGATGCACCTTACGCTTCTTGCCCTTTTGCAAACTTTGGCTTTAACTCCTTGAGCATAGCCATTAACTCTCCAAGAGTCTTCTATTGCAATTAATGCTGCTAAGACATAAGTATAGACCTATGAAGATCCTTCAATTTCAACATCATGGTTTAAAGATCTAATCCTTAATTATGACGATGATATTAAGGAGTCATTAAGGCAAGCATAATAGATTAAGCACTAAAGTTATCATCACATGAATCTTCCGAAGATCATGCTCTACTATTTACTTAACTCCAGGTTTAGGCTTGATATGTCATTTTATCAAATAAAATAACTTCTTGGTACTTAGAACTATCCTAAGGTTTTATTCCCAATCTGAAAATTAAAGCCGCTTAAACATATTTTCACCCAGTATTATGTTCTAAATGTTAATCTTTCAGTTTATGTTGATTCTAATAGTCCAACTATTTAATCAACGATTTCAGGTACATTTGTATATATTGATTACTATAGTTCAACTATATAATCAACCATACTTTTAATTAGATTAAATTCAATTATATTGATTACTATAATCCAATTATAAAATCAACGATAAATTGAAATAGTTTGAATACAGTCCAACTGTTTAATTAAAACAGCATTAAATATTAGTCCAACTAATATATATTAATTTATTTGATGAAAAATGAAATGTGCGCGTATGGCAAGTATCTAAACGAAATTGCAAATCTAATACTTGCCTCCCACTATTTTTCGGTGAGCCTCTAACCCTCTGTTAAGTACTCGGGAAACCTAGTTTCCTAATGGGCTAGGATCCCGTTAAATAACACACAATTTTGACTTTGGCCAACAAATTGTATGATAATTAACTAGGTAGATCTCTAAGATCAATTGGATCTCATCCAATTCCTAGATCCAGTAGGTGGACATCCAAGTCCGAAACATATATCTTATATATGCCAATATATCCAATATATTCCCTAACCTTTTTCCTCTGAATCAACTAATCCTTAGCTTTGGCACAAGAAGTGATCTTGACTTTAGCCAACAAATCACAACTTGGACAAGACAATGATATAGAACAAAGCCTTCATGATTCAAACACATCCGCGATGGACAAAGGTCTTGACTTTGGCCAACAAACCAGTGCCAGTCTTGGATCTTGAGTAAGAATCACTCAATGGAAGGAAAAACGCTTAATATATTTTGAGGGTTTTTCGCGTAAATTGGCAACCAATTTATTATCTTTGTTAAGGTCTCATCATCATACACCCTTAAACATGCATTCTAAAAAACATAATACGGCGCGTATAAATAAACATAATAATGATATGCGGATGGATATTTAAATATATTGTTCATAGAGCAAATCTCTCACTTTCCTCTCTCCAGCTAGCACAAGTATTACTTCTACCCAATTACATAACACTTCTAAAGAAACCTCATTTAAGGGGAATAGGTGAGAAGAGAAATACAAAGAGTAAGGAGGTAATAGGCTGGACAAGCAGGTCCAATTAATAAATTCTAAATTTATTACAATAATTTCCAAAATTGCCCCACCTATCTAATATCCATCCGATATACATTATTCATGCATCGCATTCATGTATTCACACAAGCATGTTATCAATCAATCTAATCCAATTAATTAATCTGAATATTAATGACTATCCAATGTTCAAACAACGATTTGATTTTGCGCGAGTCCGACTCGTTTTGCGAATAAGTACTCAAAGTACGAATTCTTGAATTAAATTAAACTACAACATTAAATCCAATTTAATTTGTATTTAATACTAATTCATTATTTAATTCTAAATTAAATATTACACTTTATTAACGAACCTTTACGACTTAGATTTTAAATCTAATCGTTACGGGTCTCAAAGCTCGATTAACATCCAATGTTAATTTAATTAAAGTCAAATGAGATTTCAATTAATTTCTTAAGGCGTGGGCTTCGGCAACCAAAGCCCAATCAAGGAATAACCCCATAAGCCTAGAAATCAATTTCGGCCCATTAGGCCCAATTAAACTATTAAAGGTCCATTAGTCATATTTGGACTTCATGGTTATGGTTTCGGGCCCAATTGGATCCAACCAATTTAGCCTAAACCTAACTTGGCCCAACCAAGCCCATTAAGCCCAATTACAACTTTTAAAGCCTAAATTCCAAAATAGGCCCAATTAATTAAATTACCAAATTCCAAATTTCATAACTTAATTAACCAAAGTGTATGCCATAATTAATTAACCAAATTAACATTTCCAAAATACCAATTTACATAATTAATCATGCTTTTCATCATCAATAGATGTCCAACACATTTGAATCAAAAAATCATATAATTTCATGCTTCTTTAGGTCACGGCTATTTAAGATTTTACAAAACGATTTCGATTTCAATCCAATTGAATCCTAAATCAACATTTCCCACATGATTCCAACTCATCCAATGATCAAAATCAAAACAATACCATGACATTAGGGCACATTAACCATTCGGCCAAGCCTATGATTTTGGGGAAAAATGATCCAATTCTATTTTTATCAAATTGACAATGCATAATACCATGTTATCATAATTGAAGCATACTCAAACAATCAATTTCACTCAAACATGCTCAAATCAATTTTGCCCAATTTTAACCCTAATCAAGTTTCGTGCTCAAAATGGCTCTGATACCATTGTTGGGTTTCTATAATGTCCCACTGATCAATTTAAGCAATGAAACACATGTCCGAATACTCAAAGAAGTTGCGAAATACTTACAATGATCGGTTGAGCGATGCGATGAACAAAAACTTCAAGCTTTTCCCTCATAGGGCTCACGGCAGTGGCTGTTTTTGCTCTCCAATTTTTGGCCATGGAAGGATCTCCAAGCTCCAAGCTTTCGAATGATGATTCCATGCTCACAGGTCCGGTTCCCTATCACCTTCGCAAGACTCCGGAAGTGTGCTAGCACTCGGTAATTTTTGCCACAAAAGTCACCTAAGCTTCTCCTTAGCTCATGGTTTTGAAGAACCAAAAGGGAAAAGAATTGGCCTCTTGGCCGAGAGATAGAGAAAATGAGTGAGAGAGAAGAAAAAATGTGTATTAGTTTTTTGATTTCCAAAAACAATTAAACATATACCATTTTTTTTTTATTTTCAAAAAGTCAAAGACAAAAAACAATTAATGCCTTCCAACTACTACATCAACTATTCACATCAAAAGTGACTAGACATCACATCACTCAAAGTGACAAGTGATTTGACGCTTGATGTGACTAGTGACTTGAAACTTGATGTGACTTATGGTCCGCATTTGAATTCGAAATGTGAGTGTGCCAGCAAACACTACCGGGCTTGGGTTCGCTAATTCCAAATTAACAAATTTTTCGTCGCAACGTAATTAAATAATTATGCCTAGTAAAATTACTATTCACGTCGCTAACAAATTAATTCTAAATTAACTCGTTCGCCCGAATTAAAATCTAATTTCAATTTCGCGTTGAAATCTAATTTCGTACATCAACTATTCACATCAAAAGTAACTAGACATCACATCACTCAAAATGACAATTTGACGCTAGATGTGACTAATGATTTGATACTTGATGTGACTTGTGGTCCACACTTGAATTCGAAATGTGAGTGCGCCCGCAAACACTACTGGGCTTGGGTTCGCTAATTCCAAATTAACAAATTTTCTGTCGCGACGTAATTAAATAATTATGCCTACCAAAATACTATTCACGTCGCTAATAAATTAATTCTAAATTAACTCGTTCGCCCGAATTAAAATCTAATTTCAATTCCGCGTCGAAATCTAATTTCGTTCAATATATCAAATATATTATTTTATCGATTAATTCCAAATTAATCGTTTTCTCTCTTTAATTTATATTTTATCCTAGATAAAATATCTCTATAATTAATCCCAGAATAATTTTCTCTCTTATCTAATTAATCCCAGATTAATAAAATACGAGTCATATGTCATTGGTGAATCTTCGGGAAGCGACCCATATGATCCCCGGATATGTTGAGTAAATCCGATTATCGTACTATCCGAATACGTACGTACCTAGTACTACATTTTTACCGATTTACAAGACAAGGTTGGCTTCCAGCAAAGCGCCATGCCTACCCAATTCTCCAGAGATATTCTTATAAGAATATATGATCTATATCAGGCGTAGTATACGTAGTATTGCGTATTACGATCCAGTATCCGATGTTCACGTGCAAGGCCTGAGGCTGGAATTGTGTCTGCCCTGTACGAAGTACATATCGGATGTCTGGTAACTAGTCTCTATAATCGGATAACTATGACCTAGTCATATTATCCCGATGACTGCAGTATATAAGAGTACTAGTTCCGTATCCTACGTGATCATCATCTCCACTATAACTGAAGTGATATTTCCATCTTGACATCACACTCAATACATTACGATTCTCAATATACCCAGAAGAGGCGTAACAAAACCGGTTAAAGCCCTGGACGACCAAAACCAAAGTATATTGATTGTCGTAAGTATTAGCGGTGCAAGTCTCAGGTCAAGACCAAATACACCTACCCTGATTCGGCCTTCCATAAACAAATAGTTATACTACCAATGGAATTTCGAGGGGTCTATCCAGAGTGAAGCTGTTTTCCGTACCATCGGTAAAACACAACCTCCTATTATACTTGTTATTATCCTAGACATGCCATGGGATCTCTAAGCGTGATTCGTATGTGAATAATAATCAAAATAAGTTACGGAAGACTTACAGTGATCGGCTTGAGTTCAAAAATTTTATGGATGTTGAAACTTCCAAGCTCTTGGGTGGGTATCCCTATCACCTTTATTTGACTCCCATATGTGCTAGGAAGAACGAATGGAATAAAGTTTATCTCCCTAGGGGAAAAAATTCGTCCGTGAGAGGGGAAACTGGAAAGCTTTCGGTCTTGTTTCAAAAACAAAGACAATGGCCAAATCTTCAAAAGATTAAAAAATGCTTCTCGCCCAATGCATAAAGTAACATAGGCAAAGCTTTCAATTTCCAAGAACAAAAGCTTCTTATTGCATTTTTAATTAGAGAGAAAAATAAAAGCCATTTTCATTTGTTAGCCTTTTTACAAAAGGTGTCAGAGAGCAATTAAATTCTCTCGGACATTTTTAAAAGCAAAGCAACAGCCTCTTTTTTATATCAATTTTGGCATAGTGCTCTTTTTATTTCAATAAGTGGCCACATGGCCGAAATTAAAGAAATAAAAGAACGATCGGCCAGCAGCGAAGAGAGAGAGAGCACTTTTCATCTTTCATTCGGCCAGCAGCAATTAAGGCCATTCGGACTTCTCAAAAAAAGGCCAATCGGCCAAGTCTTCTAAAGACTTGGAAACTAATTGCTCGGCCAAAATAAAAAAAAAAAATTAATGAATAATTCATTAACTGTACTTTCTTTACAAAAGGTAAATAATGTTTTACAAGTTTCCACCAAATCACATCACTCACATCTATCACCAAAATAATTAATGATGTAAGTGAAGTGGGCCCCACTTTAAATTCAAAATTCAAGCGGGCTTGCTCAACACACTCCGGGCTCGGATTCGTTTAATCCGATTAAATGAATTTTTGTCGCAGCTTAATTAAATCCGATTTAATTAAATAATAATACCCTGTAAAATTATTACGAAAATCCCTCACGAATTAATTCCAAATTAATTCGTTCGCTAAAATTAAAATCCAATTTAATTTTCTTATTGAAATCCAATATCAATTAATATATCAAATATATTATTTAGCCAAATTAAATAAATTAAATAGTAAAATCCAATTTAACTATTAAATTTATTTTATCGATTAATTCCAAATTAATCACATTCACTCCATTCGAAGAATTTAATCCCAGATAAATTCTCGACGCAATTAATCCCAAATTAATTCTTTCTCTGATAATTAATCCCGGATTAATTCTTGCCGTTATTAATCCCAGATTAATTTTCTCTCTTTATTAATCCCATATTAATATTCTCTCTTTTAATTAATCCCAGATTAATATTGTTCGAGTCAAACATCATCGGTGAATCTTTGGTATGCGACCCAAGAGATCCCTGGATATGTTGGCAGTAAATACGGTCATCAGACTATCCGAACACGTGCGTACTCGGTACCACGTTTCTACCGATTTACAAGACATGGTTGGCTTCTAGCAAAGCACCGTGCCTACCCAATTCTCCAGAAATATTCTGCTACGAAATACAAGATCTTTGTCAGGCGTAGTATACGTAGTATTGCGTATTACGATCCAGTATCGGATGTCACATGTAAGGCTTGGGGCTGGATTTGTGTCCGCCCCGTACGAAGCATATATCGAATTACAAGCAACTAGTCTCTTTATGATGGGAAAGTCATGACCAAGTCATACTTCCCCGATTGCTATAGCACTTAGAGTACCAGTTCTGTATCTCTGCGTGATCATCATCTCCATATGACTGAAGTGATACTTCCGTCTTGACATCACACCTAATACACTACGATTCTTAATATACCCAGAAGAGGCGTACACAGAACCTGTTAAAGTCCTGGACGACCAAAAGCAAAGTATATTGATTGTCGCAAGTATTAGCGATGCAAGTCTCAGGTTAAGACCAAATACACCTACCCTGATTCAGACTCTCATAGACACATAGTCATACTACCAATGGGATTCCGAGGGGTCTATCCAGAGCGAATCTGTTTCCGTACCATCGGTAAATAGAAGCTCATATTACACTTGCATGAGTATCAAATACCCAAATATACGAGAACTATACCGTTACGCTTCCATAACACGCACAAGTGTAATACTATCCTATTCTGCACTATCGATGTCCAGTCTCGATAATATTACGACTCGAGATATTTAATGATTAAATTTTTATCTTTGTTAAGGTCTCATCATACACCCTTAAGCATGCATTCTAAAAGCATAATAAGGCGCGAATAAAATAATAATGATATGCAGATGGATATATAATACAATTTGTTCATAGAACAAATCTCTCTCTTTCCTCTCTGTCGCTAGCACTATTCTTGCTTCTACCCAATTTCATAACACTCCTAAAAAAACCTCATTTACATTGAGGGGAATAGGTGAGAAGAGAAATACAATGAGAAATGAGGTAATAGGCTGGACACGCAGGTCCAATTTAATAAATTCTAAATTTATTACAATAATTTCCAAAATTACCCTCACCTTTCTAATATCCATCTGATATACATTATCCATACATACATCCAAGTATTCACACAAAACTTGTTATTCAATCAATCTAATCCAATTAATTAATCTTTAATTAATGACCATCCAATGTTCATACAACGATTTGATTTGCTCGAGTCAAACTCGTTTAAGAATAAATACTCAAAGTAAGTATTCTTGAATTATATCAAACTATAATTTTAAATCCAATTTAAATTGTATCCAATACTAATTCATATTTAATTCCAAATTAAATAATTACACTTATTTATGTGCCTTAAAGACTTGGATTCCAAATCCAATCTTAATGGGTCTCAAATGCCCAATTAGTATCCAATACTATTTAATTAAAGTCTAATGGGCTTTCAATTAATTCTTTAGGCTTGGGCTTTCGGCCAAAATGGATCTAACCCATAATGCCTAGGCCTTTTAGGAATCACCCTATGCCATTAATCAATTTTGGCCCATTAGGCCCAATCAAATTATTAAAGGCCCAATAGTCATATTTTGGACTTTATGGAAATGGTTTAGGCCAAAATATAATCCAAGACTAAAATTTGGCCCAACCAATGTTGGACAATTATGACCCATAGCGTCACTATTTGTACAGATCATGGTGTTATTGTACAAATTAACTATGTGACCAAGAAGATTGCACTCTATATCATTTGTTATTAGATCACCTAGATGTATAAATGATGAGAGGTCCCTATGATTTTTTCTTGGATGGAGAATGATATGAGACAGTATCAGTCCACGAAGGATAAATCATTAAATATCCCTAGTCAGAGTATTATCGAGATTGGACATCGATAAATACGTAAAAGACTAGTATTACACTTGTGCGCGTTGTGAGGGCACAACGACATAATTCTCATATATTTGGTATAGGATACTCATGCAAGTGTAATAGGAGGTTGTGTTTCACCGATGGTACGGGAAACAGCTTCACTCTGGATAGACCCCCTCGGAATTCCATTGGTAGTATGACTATGTGTCTATGGAAGTCCGAAATCAGGGTAGGGGTATTGGTCTTAACCTGAGACTTACACCGCTAATACTTGCGACAATCAATACACTTTGGTTGCGGTCGTCCAGGGCTTCAACGGGTTCTGTGTACGCAATGCTGGGTATATTGAGAATCGTATGTGTGTTGGGTGTGATGTCAGACGGAAGTATCACTCCAGTCATAGTGGAGATGATGGTCACATAGGATACGGTACTAGTACTCTTAAATACTGTAGTCATCGGGATGATATGACTAGGTCATGTTCATCCGATTATAGAGACTAGTTATTCAGACATCCAACATATGCTTGTACAAGGCAGACACAATTCCAGCCCCAGGCTAGCACGTGATCATCCGATACTGGACATAAATACGCAATAACGTATGTACTACGCCTGATCAGATTCCTTTTTTTTTTTTTTCCTTAGATATTTCCGAAGAATTGGTTAAGCATGGCGCTTTGCTAGAATCCAACCTTGCTTATCTTGTAAATCGATAAAACGTAGTACGGAGTATTCTTAACGTGTTCGGATAGTCCTTACGGACGAATTTACGCAACAAATCCGGCGATCTATTATGGGTCACTTCCCAAAGATTTCGATGACGTCTGTGTGGTTTTTTATTCTAGGTCCCAAGATCATCAAACAAGCATGATAAAGTGATGAATACATCTCAAAGGAGTTGCGGAATACTCACATCGATCGGTTGAGACGATTGAAGACGAACAAAACAATTTTTTCCCTTCAAATTCGGCCAAGGCAGTGAGCAGTCCACTGCTTGCATTTTTCAGATTTTGAGCTGAGATTTGAAGCTCCAAGCTTCGTCTAACGATTCCCGGCTCGTGGGTGGGTTTCCCTAACACCTTCGTATGCCTCCTAGGAGTGTGCTAGCACTTGGATCTTGCCACAAGACCCTCAATAATCCTCCAACATTGACGCCATTTTGGCAGTCCAGCAGCCCCTTGGGCGTGACTTTGAAGAAGGAAAAGGAGGGAGAGAGAGTTGTCTAGGGTTTTCAATATTTTCATCTAATGAATAATAATGATCAATTACCAAAGTGTAGAGAGATATTTTGTTTTTAACTTTTGGTGAAACCATTTCACTTTTACCCTAAACTAGGTAGGTGTGGGTAAATGGTTTTTCCAAAAAGCAAACAAGGTAGTTGGGTGGTAGGTACACTTACCACACATGGGCCCCACTTATTTGAATTCAAAATTCAAATATCTCTACGAACATTTACGCGGCTCGGTTTCGTTTAATCCGATTAAACGAACTTCCGTCGTTAAATAATTAAATCTAATTTAATTAAATATCGATGCCTCGTAAATATATTACGAACGTCGTTTACGAATTAATTCTAAATTAATTCGTTCGTTCGCATTAAAGTCCGACTTTAATTTCGTAATGAAATCCAATTCATATTAATATATCGATATATTAATTTTAGCCCATTGGAATAAATTAAATAGAAAAATCAAATTTAACTATTAAATTCATTTTACCGATTAATTCCAAATTAATCGCGTTCTCTCTCTTTAGACGATATTTTATCCCAGATAAAATATCTCCGTAATTAATCCCAGATTAATTTTCTCTCTCTTCTAATTAATCCCAGATTAATATATAATGCGAGTCATACGTCATCGGTGTATCATTGGGAAGCGACCCATGAGATCTCCGGATATGTTGGCAGTAAACTCGGTCGTCGGACTATCCGAACACGTAAGTACCAAGTATTACGTTTTACCGATTTACAAGACAAGGTTGGCCTCTAGCAAAGCGCCATGCCTACCCAATTCTCCGGAAATATCCTTACAGGAATATGTGATCTATATCAGGCATAGTATACGTAGTATAGTGTATTTCGATCCAGTATCTAATGATCACGTGCTAGGCCTGGGGCTGGATATGTGTCTGCCCCGTACGAAGCACATGTCGGATGTCTGGTAACTAGTCTCTATAATCGGATATACATGACCAAGTCATAATATCCCGATAGCCGCGCAGCATATAAGAGCACTAATACCGTATCCTACGTGACCATCTTCTCCATATGACTGGAGTGACACTTCCGTCTTGACATCACACCCAATACACTACGATTCTCAATATACCCAGCATCGGCGTACACAGAACCTGTTAAAGCCCTGGACGACCTCAACTAAAGTACATTGATTGTCGCAAGTATTAGCGGTGCAAGTCTCAGGTTAAGACCAAATACACCTACCCTGATTGCAGACTCCCATAGACACAAGGTCATGCTACCAATGGGATTCTGCGGTGGTCTAATCCAGAGCGAAGCTGTTTCCCGTACCATCGGTGTGAAACACAACCTCCTATTACACTTGCCTGAGTATCCTATACCCAGATATACGAGAACTATGCCGTTATGTCTCACATAACACGCACAAGTGTAATACTAGTCTTTTACGCATCTATCGATGTCCAATCTCGACAATGCTCTGACTAGGGATGTTTAATGATTTATCTTCGTTGATTGATACTGTCTCATATCATTCTCAATCTAGGAACAAATCATAAGGACCTCCCATCATTTATATATCTAAGGTGATCTAATCACAAATGATAGGAGTGCAATCTCATTTGTTACATAGTTAATTTGTACAACAACACTATGATCTGTACAAATAGTGACGCTATGGGTCATAACTGTCCAACAATCTCCCACTTGGCCTTTAGCCAGTCACTCGAGTGCCTAACACCCGAACTATGTACGGTTGGCTCAAATTGCTGAGAAAAGCTTTCGTCAGCGGATTTGCATAATTATCGTCTGATGCGATTTATACGATCATCACATCGCTACGATGTATGATCCGAACGAATCAGATGAATAGTCGAAGTATGTATCTGGATCGTTGATGAGACCATTAATTCTTTAGCCTGTGCTGACGCCCAGCTCAGCCGCTAACAGAACTATATCTAATCCAATTAGATTTATTTATTGACCCAGATGGCTTCTATTGCTGCCTCAGCTGCAGCAATAATCCGCATGTGTTATTTATTCGGTAACAGTATCTTGCTTGGAAGATTTCCAGCTCACTGTACCGTTATTCAAACTGTATAGTACCGTTTACGACTTTTAGTCGTTTTATCCTTTGGAAACTTGCAGTAGTGATCCCAGTCACTTCAAGTTCTCCTTCTCCACAGATTAAGACATCATCCTTAGATCTCTAAGATTCTAACGGATGTTCTTAACATCAATCAAGTGACTATCACTTGGATTGGCCTGATTGTGAATCCATATGCTCAAAGCGTATGAGACACCAGGTCGCGTACATTTTAATGTACAATTTCCCAGAGAGTATTAACAACTTAAATCTATCCTAGTAGATCTTTATTCCTAGAATAAAGGTTGTTTCTCCCGAGAATTCTACGGAGAATTTTCTCTTGAAAGCCAAGCTTTCACCGATTATTTTATGGGAATATCATTTCCAAGAAATGAATATATATTACATTATCATTATTAAGGACAGCCACTGTCTGTGCGCTCCCACTAACCCTCTCATATACAAGAATCATTCTGTTTTGAATCAAATCATTGACTATCATGATTACATCAAAACAATAGTTCCAAGAACTTTATGCTTGCTTCAACCCAAACATGGATCGAACAACACGCAAACCTAGTTTGCTGGTTTTAGTACGACAAAATCGTCAGGATGTTATAAACATCCTCCAAAAGGTTTCCTTTTAAGGAAAGTGATTTTGACCTTTAACTGACACATTTCATAAATGAAACGTGCAGCTACAGCAAGCATTATCCAAATGGATTTACCGTGGCAACAGGTAAAAGGTTGAACCGTAATCAACACAATGTTGATAACGATACCTTTCCGCTACAAGCCTAGCTTTGTACGTTGGTATGTTGCCTTCCATGTATGTCTTCCTTGAAGACTTATACAGTACCTATAGGCACAATGCCTTATGGTACATCAACTAGTATTTTAACATAGTTGTTTTACATGGAATCCATTTCGGACTCATGGCACTTTGCCATGAAAGGGAGTCGATACCTTGTATCACTTCCTCATACGTAGTTGGGTCTTCCTCAATAAGATTGACATCTTTATGAGGTGAGATCAGAAACCCATACCCTAGGTTGTTTTCTGACTCTCTCCGATCTACGCGGTTCTTGTGTATACGAAGATTAATGGTATATGTTCATCCTTGATGAACAGTTTGTGTTCCATTAAGGACTTCATGCCTTGAACAGTATTACTCCGATTTTCATCGAGTTTTACTGTCCTCCCACTTTCCACTGCATATCGGTATTCCTCTAAGGAAGACCGCATGGTGAGCAACAATTACAATTGTTCTCCAGTGAGTTGTATAAGTACTATACTTATGGTTTTCCTTAGGATAACCTACATTTGGCACTTATCCGATTTAGGTTTTAGTTTGGCATCATCCAAACATATGCCCAGCATACCCAAATCGTTAGGAGTGAGAAACTCTGTTTCTATCCCTGATCATATCTAATATGAATTCTGTCAACAGATTAATATGGAACCTTATTCCAAATAAGTTTTGCACTGTTAATGCATATCCGTTGAAGGAAATGGTAGCTCAGAGCGACTCATGATAAACCTTATCATGTCCAACAAAATTCGGTTTCTCCGTACGGACACACCGTCAAACTGACGTGTCTCGGGAGGAGTCCTCATTTGAAAGAATATTTTACTCTTTCAAGTATTTGTGAAACTTATTGCTTAAGTATTTTCATCATGTCATCATGACGTGATGTTTTAATACTTTAGCCGATCTGTTTGTCTACTTCGTGTTGAAACTTTAAAAGTTTCTGATTTGTGTTCTTCAAAAGTAACACATAACCATAACGTGATGCCACATCCGTATATAGGTCACGAAATATTCATATCCATATCTAGCCTAGCTAGATATGGGCCCACTAACTTCACTATGAATAGGGCTTACAGATCGATGGCATTTATCACTATTACCAAGTAAATAGTATTTTAGGTACTTTACCTAAAGAACTAGATTCGTAGACTTTATTTGAATAATCAAATCAGTCCTAGTACCCACTTTTCAAAAGTGTGGATATACGAGTCTTGTTTATTGTGTCCTAGACAAAATGCCACATTTAAGTTTCATCTGATCAGATCAGTATGAGCTATTAGTTTGTCATATTATATGTTCGAGATTTATTTATATTCAAAATATAAATACTGTTATTCACATCTAATGTGTTTATCTCAATGTCATCTTTATATAATGAAACACTTTAGTGTTCTAGAATATAAAGGTTTATCCACAATGGATTAAACACTGATATAGAGATAATGTTTCTAGTCTAACTAGTTACATTATAACAGTTTCCTAATTTAAGTACAACCGAAGGTAGTTCCTAAATTTAGGTATCTAGGTCGAAACAGCGACTTTCGTCCCGTTCCCGATTCGCAGATTAACCTCAGCTTGAAGTCAGTATCCTGCTCACAGCAGATTCTGAACATCAATACATATATTTTATGTAACCTACTCAGTATTTTAAAATCCAATTTTAATACCAGTAATGGACATAATTTTGACAAATATATTTAAAGTCAGAGCCTTGCTCTTTCTTTAATTCCTTCATGTCTGCCATATCCAAACGGCAGTCATTTTGGGATATGTTCTTTATCTTCCCAGAAGATCATAATGATTTTGCCTTTACCTTTTTCAATATCTCAGAAGTCTTTGGCCAAGCCTTGGATTTCTAGAATATTGATGTAAAGTGCGTCCTTGCGCTACCTTTCTAATTGCAAAGTTTGACTTTTATCTCCTTGAGATTAGTCATTAATTCTCCAAGAATTATTAATTGCAAATATAATACTTCTTAAATCTAAACATAGATTTATTACAAGTATATTGAATTAAGCACTAAAGTCATCATCACATAAATCTTCCAAAGATTATGCTCTACTATTCGCTTAATTCTGGGCTTAGGCTTAACAAGTTATTTTATCAAATAAAGTAACTTATTATTTATTTCCAGGACTATCCTGAAATTATTCCCAATTTGAAAATTAAACCATTTAAACATTTAATCAAGATTATGTTTTAAATGTCCAATCTTTCAATATATCTTGATTTTAATAGTCCAACTATTTAATCAATAATTATGGTACTAATTATAATGATTACAATAGTCTAACTATTTAATCAACTATAATTCAATAGTTTAAAATCAATTATATTGATTACTATAATCCAATTATAAAATCAACTACAATTGAATAGTTTGAATATATATAGTCCAACTATTTAATAAAACAACAATTTAAATATTAGTCTAACTGATATTTAAATCATAACGACGAGTGATATTTGATTGAGCGTGTATGGCAAGTAATTGAACGAGTATTGCAAATTCAATTCTTACCTCCCACTATTTTTCGGCGAGCCTCTAACCCTCTGTCGAGTACTCGGGAAACCGCGTTTCCTAGTGGGCTAGGATCCCGTTAAATAACACACAATCTTGACTTTGGCCAACAAATTGTATGATATTTAACTAGGTAGATCTCTAAGATCAATTGGATCCAATCCAATTCCTAGATCCAGTAGGCGGATATCCAAATCCTTAACATATATCTTATATATGCTAATACATCCAATGTATTGCCTAACCATTTTCCTCTGAATCAACTAAGCCTTGGCTTTGGCACAACAAGCTTAATGATCCCAGTCAAGCGCGACCCATTGACCATGGAAAGCTTCGTAATCAATGTCGATGGACAAGAAGTGGTCTTGACTTTGGCCAACAAACCACAACTTGGACAAGACACCAATATAGAACAAAACTCTCGTGATTCAAACACATCTTCGACGGACAAAGGGCTTGACTTTGGCCAACAACCCAATGCCAATCTCGGATCTTGAGTATGAATCACTCAATGGAAGGAAAAACGCATGATATTTGATGAGGGTTTTTCGCGTGCAAATTGGCTACCAATTTATTATCTTTGTTAAGGTCTCATCATCATACACCCTTAAACATGCATTCTAAATACATAATAAAGCGCATATGAAAATAAACAATAATGATATGCGGATGGATACTTAACACATTGATCCTAGATCAAATCTCTCTTTTATCTCTCTCATAACTAGCACTTGTATTACTTCTACCCGTTACACTACACTTCTAAAGAAACCTCATATATATAGAGGGGAATAGATGAGAAGAGAATACAAATAGAAAAGAGGTGTTAAGGCTGGACACGCAGGTCCAATTTAATAAATCGAATTTATTACAACAATTTCCAAAATTGCCCCCACCCGACTAATATCCATCCGATATACACTATTCATTCATCACAACCAAGTATTCACACAAGCATGTTATCAATCAATCTAATCAAATTAATTAATCTGATAATTAGTGATCATCCAATGTTCAAACAACGATTTGATTTTGATCGAGTCAAACTCGTTTTGCGAATAAGTACTCAAAGTACGAATTCTCGAATTAAATTAAACTACGTCATTAAATCCAATTTAATATGCATTCAATTCTAATTCGTTATTTAATTCCAAATTAAATATTACACTTTAATAATAAACCTTTTACGACTTAAATTCCAAATTAATCGCAACGCGTCTCAAAGACCGATTAACGTCCAACGTCAATTCAATTAAAGTCCAATGGGCTTTTAATTGATTTCTTAAGGCGTGGACTTTTGGTCAACTCGGGTCAAACCGAATAACCAAAATCCAATCCGGGATTTACCCCATAAGCCCAAAAATCAATCTTGGCCCATTAGGCCCAATTAAACTTTAAAGGTTCATTAAATCGCATTTGGGCTTTATGGAAGTGGTTTTGGGCCCAATTGGATCCAATCCAATTTGCCTAAACCTAACTTTGTACAACAAAGCCCAACAAGCCCAATGACAACTTTAAAAGCCAAAATCCAATTTCAAGGCCCAATTAATTAAATACAAAAATCCAATTTTACATTCAATTAACCTAAAGTGTATTACATGATTAATTACCCAAATTAACATTTCTAAAACATTAATTTTACATAATAATCATGCACAATTTCATTATCACATGCCCACACATTTAATGAAAAATCAAACCCATTTTCATGCTTCAAAGTCTTGGCAATTTGGGGATTTTATGTCCGATTCAAATTCAATCCAATCAATTACACAATCGACATTAAATCAAATACCCAAATGATTTCCAATTCATCTAATGAACAAAAAATCAAAATTCCAAGACATTTGGGCTTATCAAATTCGGCCAACATAAGAAAATTGGGGAAAAATGATCCAATCACATTTTCATGAAATTGATCCAATCAATCTTCAATTCAACTATATTTAAGCATACTTAATCATCCAATTTCATAAAATCATGCTCAAATTGAAAATACCCAATTTATCATTTTAGGCCAACTTTAATATTTGGGGAAAAATGTTTCTAACATTAATTCATGAAATTGATCTAATTAATATTCAATTAAACATGTATTAAGCATACTTAAACATCCAATTTATTCAAATCATGCTCAAATACAAAATACCCAAATTTTAAGCCCTAAACTTTCATGCTTGAACCTAGGCTCTTGATGCCATTGTTGGTTTTATTCTAGGTCCCAAGATCATCAAACAAGCATGATAAAGTGATGAATACATCTCAAAGGAGTTGCGGAATACTCACATCGATCGGTTGAGACGATTGAAGACGAACAAAACAATTTTTTCCCTTCAAATTCGGCCAAGGCAGTGAGCAGTCCACTGCTTGCATTTTTCAGATTTTGAGCTGAGATTTGAAGCTCCAAGCTTCGTCTAACGATTCCCGGCTCGTGGGTGGGTTTCCCTAACACCTTCGTATGCCTCTAGGAGTGTGCTAGCACTTGGATCTTGCCACAAGACCCTCAATAATCCTCCAACATTGACGCCATTTTGGGCAGTCCAGCCCCTTGGGCGTGAACTTTGAAGAAGGAAAAGGGGAGAGAGAGTTGTCTAGGGTTTTCAATATTTTCATCTAATGAATAATAATGATCAATTACCAAAGTGTAGAGAGATATTTTGTTTTTAACTTTTGGTGAAACCATTTCACTTTTACCCTAAACTAGGTAGGTGTGGGTAAATGGTTTTTCCAAAAAGCAAACAAGGTAGTTGGGTGGTAGGTACACTTACCACACATGGGCCCCACTTATTTGAATTCAAAATTCAAAATCTCTACGAACATTTACCGCGGCTCGGTTTCGTTTAATCCGATTAAACGAACTTCTGTCGTTAAATAATTAAATCTAATTTAATTAAATATCGATGCCTCGTAAATATATTACGAACGTCGTTTATGAATTAATTCTAAATTAATTCGTTCGTTCGCATTAAAGTCCGACTTTAATTTCGTAATGAAATCCAATTCATATTAAATATCCGATATATTAATTTTAGCCCATTGGAATAAATTAAATAGAAAAATCAAATTTAACTATTAAATTCATTTTACCGATTAATTCCAAATTAATCGCGTTCTCTCTATTTAGACGATATTTTATCCCAGATAAAATATCTCCGTAATTAATCCCAGATTAATTTTCTCTCTTCTAATTAATCCCAGATTAATATATAATGCGAGTCATACGTCATCGGTGTATTATTGGGAAGCGACCCATGAGATCTCCGGATATGTTGGCAGTAAACTCGGTCGTCAGACTATCCGAACACGTAAGTACCAAGTATTACGTTTTACCGATTTACAAGACAAGGTTGGCCTCTAACAAAGCGCCATGCCTACCCAATTCTCCGGAAATATCCTTACAGGAATATGTGATCTATATCAGGCATAGTATACGTAGTATAGTATTTCGATCCAGTATCTAATGATCACGTGCTAGGCCTGGGGCTGGATTTGTGTCTGCCCCGTACGAAGCACATGTCGGATGTCTGGTAACTAGTCTCTATAATCGGATATACATGACCAAGTCATAATATCCCGATAGCGCGCAGCATATAAGAGCACTAATACCGTATCCTACGTGACCATCTTCTCCATATGACTGGAGTGATACTTCCCTCTTGACATCACACCCAATACACTACGATTCTCAATATACCCAGCATCGGCATACACAGAACCTGTTAAAGCCCTGGATGACCTCAACTAAAGTACATTGATTGTCGCAAGTATTAGCGGTGCAAGTCTCAGGTTAAGACCAAATACACCTACCCTGATTGCAGACTCCCATAGACACAAGGTCATGCTACCAATGGGATTCTGCGGTGGTCTAATCCAGAGCGAAGCTGCTTCCCGTACCATCGGTGAAACACAACCTCCTATTACACTTGCCTGAGTATCCTATACCCAGATATACGAGAACTATGCCGTTATGTCTCACATAACACGCACAAGTGTAATACTAGTCTTTTACGCATCTATCGATGTCCAATCTCGACAATGCTCTGACTAGGGATGTTTAATGATTTATCCTTCGTTGATTGATACTATCTCATATCATTCTCAATCTAGGAACAAATCATAAGGACCTCCCATCATTTATATATCTAAGGTGATCTAATCACAAATGATAGGAGTGCAATCTCATTTGTTACATAGTTAATTTGTACAACAACACTATGATCTGTACAAATAGTGACGCTATGGGTCATAACTGTCCAACAGTATGACTCGCACTTTAATTAATCTGGGATTAATTAGAAGAGAGAGAAAATTAATCTATGATTAATTTCGGAGATATTTTATCTAGGATAAAAATATCAATAAAAGAGAGATAACAATTAATTTGGAATAATCGGTAAATAATATATTTGATATATTGAACGAAATTGGATTTCGACGTGGAATTTAAATTGGATTTTAATTCAGGCAAACGAATTAATTTAGAATTAATTCGTTAGCGACTTGAATAGTAATTATGCTTGGCATGATTATTAATTAAATTAGATTTAATTACGACGCAACAGAAAAATCGTTGATTTGGAATTAATGAACCGAGCCCGAGATTGTTTGCGAGCGCATTCGCGTTTCGAATTTGAGTGCGGCACGCAAGTCAAATCAAGCGTCAAATCGCTAGTCGTTTCAAGCGTCAAATCACTTGTCACTTTGAGTGATGTGACTTGACACTTGATTGATAAAGTGACTTGACACTTGATAGATGTGACTTGATGTGAATAGTGATGGTTTTTATTATTTGACTTTTTGAAAGCCAAATTCAAGTGAAATTCAAATGAAATTCACAAAAGTGTATAAGATACACTTAAAGCCAAAATCCAAATTCACTTAACAGACTTTCTCTCTTTCCTCCAAACCCTCTCCTCTCCATTCCTTCTTCCATATTCACGGTCGTCCAGGGCTTCAACAGGTTCTGTGTACGCCAATGCTGGGTATATTGAGAATCGTAGTGTGTTGGGTGTGATGTCAAGACGGAAGTATCACTCCAGTCATAGTGGAGATGATGGTCACGTAGGATACGGTACTAGTACTCTTAAATACTGTAGTCATCGGGAAGATATGACTAGGTCATGTTCATCCGATTATAGAGACTAGTTATCAGACATCCAACATATGCTTCGTACAAGGCAGACACAATTCCAGCCCCAGGCCTAGCACGTGATCATCCGATACTGGACATAAATACGCAATACTACGTATACTACGCCTGATACAGATCCTTTATTCCTGTAAGGATATTTCTGGAGAATTGGGTAAGCATGGCGCTTTGCTAGAAGCCAACCTTGTCTTGTAAATCGATAAAACGTAGTACGAGTTACTTACGTGTTCGGATAATCCGACGACCGAATTTACTGCCAACAAATCCGGGGATCTCATGGGTCACTTCCCAAAGATTCACCGATGACGTATGACTCGCACTTTAATTAATCTGAGATTAATTAGAAGAGAGAGAAAATTAATCTATGATTAATTTCGGAGATATTTTATCTAGGATAAAATATTAATAAAAGAGAGATAACGATTAATTTGGAATTAATCGGTAAATTAATATATTTGATATAATGAACGAAATTGGATTTCGACGTGGAATTAAAATTGGATTTTAATTCAGGCAAACGAATTAATTTAGAATTAATTCGTTAGCGACTTGAATAGTAATTATGCTTGGCATGATTATTTAATTAAATTAGATTTAATTACGACGCAACAGAAAAATCGTTGATTTGGAATTAATGAACCCGAGCCCGAGATTGTTTGCGAGCGCATTCGCGTTTCGAATTTGAGTGCGGCACGCAAGTCAAATCAAGCGTCAAATCGTAGTCGTTTCAAGCGTCAAATCACTTGTCACTTTGAGAGATGTGACTTGACAACTTGATTGATAAAGTGACTTGACACTTGATAGATGTGACTTGATGTGAACAGTGATGGCTTTTATTATTTGACTTTTTGAAAGCCAAATTCAAGTGAAATTCAAATGAAATTCACAAAAGTGTATAAGATACACTTAAAGCCAAAATCCAAATTCACTTAACAGACTTTCTCTCTTTCCTCCAAACCCTCTCCTCTCCATTTCTTCTTCCATATTCACGCCCAAGGGGCTGTGAAAACTGCCCAAACTGTGAGCAGTAGAGGGCATGAAGAAGTTGATTTTGTGGCAAAATCGGAGGTGCTAGCACACTTACAAGACATACGAAGGTGATAGGGAAACCCACTCGTGAGCCGGGAATCGTTTGACGAAGGCTTGGAGCTCATTTCTTGACTCAAAATCTGAAATTTTGGAGTAGTGGGCTGCTCATTGATGTGGCCGATTTCCAAAGGGCATAAGAAGTATTGTTGCTTCTTCCATCGTCTCAACCAATCGATGTGAGTATTCCGCAACTTCTTCGATTGTTATTCACACATTATTTCATGCTTATAATCGATCTTGGGACCTTAATAGAAACCAACAACCAAACCCAATTTCCCAAATACAACAAATTAAATTAATACAACATTCCAAATTATATATTAATTCAATTAAAGTGCAATTAACACAATTAATTAATTAATCTAGTATTTCCAAAATACTAATTAATCTAATTAATCATGCTTAATTCCCACATTCATGTCCAACATAAAATTGGGGCAAAATCAATTCTATAACATGCTTCATATCTCACGGCAATACATGAAATTAACATCCAATTTTGATTTCAATCTAATTAAATCAACAATTAATATTCAATTTCATGTGAATTAACATATCCAATTGTCTAATTCAAAATTCCATGAGTTTCTAGGGTTCATCATTTTCGGCCAAGGTTATAATTTGGGGAAAATTAATCCTATCAATTTTTCGAAAATTTAAGATGCACAAATCCAATTCAACATCATTCAAACATAACCCAACAACCAATTTAGGAAAATCAAGTTCTAAACACAAAATTCCCAAATTAAAGTTTACAAATCCTAGAAATAAATCAAGCTTAGATCTCGCTCTGATACCATTATAAGTGTCCTAGATACGCCACAGATCTCTAAGCGTGATTCGTGTGTGAATAATAATCAAAATAAGTTGCGGAAGACTTACATTGATCGGCTTGAGTTCAAAACTTTTATGGATGTTGAAGCTTACAAGCTCTTGGGTGGGTATCCCTATCACCTTCATTTGACTCCCATATGTGCTAGTAAAAACGAATGGAACAAATTTTATCTCCCTAGGAGAAACAAATTCGTCCACGAGAGAGGGGAAAGCTTTCGGTCTTGTTTCAAAAAAAAGACAGTGGCCAAATCTTCAAAAAATTAAAAAATGCTTCTCGCCCAATGCATAAAGTAACAGAGGCGAAGCTTTCAATTTCCAAAAACAAAAGCTTCTTATTGCATTTTTAATTAGAGAGAAAAATAAAAGCCATTTTCATTTGTTAGCCTTTTTACAAAAGGTGTCAGAGAGCAATTAAATTCTCTCGGCCATTTTTAAAAGCAAAGCAACAGCCTCTTTTTTATATCAATTTTGGCATAGTGCTCTTTTTATTTCAATAAGTGGCCACATGGCCGAAATTAAAGAAATAAATGAACGATCGGCCAGCAGCGAAGAGAGAGAGAGCACTTTTCATCTTTCATTCGGCCAGCAGTAATTAAGGCCATTCGGACTTCTCAAAAAAAGGCCAATCGGCCAAGTCTTCTAAGACTTGGAAACTAATTGCTCGGCCAAAATAAAAAAAAAAAAATGAATAATTCATTAATTGTACTTTCTTTACAAAAGGTAAAGAGTGTTTTACAAGTTTCCACCAAATCCCATCACTCACATCTATCACCAAAATGACTAATGATGTAAGTGAAGTGGGCCCCCACTTTAAATTCAAAATTCAAGCGGGCTTGCTCAACACACTACAGGCTCGAATTCATTTAATCCGATTAAACGAATTTTCGTCGCAGCTTAATTAAATCTGATTTAATTAAATAAAAATACCCTGTAAAATTATTACGAAAATCGCTCGTGAATTAATTCCAAATTAATTCGTTCGCTAAAATTAAAATCCAATTAATTTTCTTATTGAAATCCAATTTCAATTAATATATCAAATATATTATTTAGCCCAATTAAATAAATTAAATAGTAAAATCTAATTTAACTATTAAATTTATTTTATCGATTAATTCCAAATTAATCGCATTCTCTCCCTTCGACGAATTTAATCCCAGATAAATTCTCGACGTAATTAATCCCAGATTATTTCTTTCTCTGATAATTAATCCCAGATTAATTCTTGCCGTTATTAATCCCAGATTAATTTTCTCTCTTTATTAATCCCAGATTAATATTCTCTCTTTTAATTAATCACAGATTAATATTGTTCGAGTCAAACTTCATCGGTGAATCTTTGGGATGCGACCCAAGAGATCCCTGGATATGTTGGCAGTAAATACGGTCATCGGACTATCCGAACACGTGCGTACCCGGTACCACGTTTCTACCAATTTACAAGACATGGTTGACTTCTAGCAAAGCACCGTGCCTATCCAATTCTCCAGAAATATTCTGCTACGGAATACAAGATCTTTGTCAGGCGTAGTATACGTAGTATTGCATATTACGATCCAGTATCGGATGTCACATGCAAGGCCTGGGGCTGGAGTTGTGGCTGCCCCGTACGAAGCATATATCGGATTACAAACAACTAGTCTCTTTATGATCAGAAAGTCATGACCAAGTCATACTTCCCCGATGACTATAGCACTTAGAGTACCAGTTATGTATCCCTGCGTGATCATCATCTCCATATGACTGAAGTGATACTTCCGTCTTGACATCATACCCAATACACTACGATTCTTAATAGACCCAGAAGAGGCATACACAGAACCTGTTAAAGTCCTGGACGACCAAAACCAAAGTATATTGATTGTCGCAAGTATTAGCGATGCAAGTCTCAGGTTAAGACCAAATACACCTACTCTGATTCGGACTCCCGTAGACACATAATCATACTACCAATGGGATTCCGATGGGTCTATCCAGCACGAACCTGTTTCCGTACCATCGGTAAATAGAACCTCCTATTACACTTGCATGAGTATCCAATACCTAAATATACGAGAACTATACCGTTACGCTTCCATAACACGCACAAGTGTAATACTATCCTATTTTGCACTATCGATGTCCAGTCTCGATAATATTACGACTCGAGATATTTAATGATTAAATTTTTATGGATTAATATTGTCTCATATCTTATTAATCCGGAACTAATCATAATGACTTTTATCATTTATATATCCAGGTAATCCAATTACAAATGATAAAAGAGCAATTTCCTTTGCCACATAGTTAATTTGTACAACAACACCATGTTCTGTACAAATTGTGATGCTATGGGTCATAATTATCCAACAACACTTGCATGAGTATCCAATTCCCAAATATATGAGAACTATGCCGTTATGCTCCCATAACACGCACAAGTGTAATACTAGTCTATTCCGCATTATCGATGTCCAATCTAGATAATACTGCGACTAGGGATATTTAATGATTAAACCTCCGTGGATTGATACTGTCTCGTATCATCTCAATCAGGAACTAATCATAAGAACCTTCTATCATTTATATATCTTGGTAATCTAATTACAAATGACAAAAGGGCAATTTCCTTTGTCACATAGTTAATTTATACAACAACACCATGTTCTGTACAAATAGTGATGTTATGGGTCATAATTGTCCAACACTTTCTTAGCAACATGTAGAGCGATCATTGATGTGCAGAAATGTGAATTGAAAATGAGAGTTCAAGATGAAGAAGTCACCTTCAGTATTTTCAAAGCCATGTCGAGTCCTCAAGGTGATGCAGATGTCATAGGTTAGCATTGTAGAGAAGAGAGTTGCAGTAGATGATAACCATTAGTTAGACGTGTCTCCATGTATTATAGCCAACACACATGGTGAACCCGCAGTTAAGCCATGCATAAAATAAGATTCTCCGCAGCTAATCATGAAATTGATCCCAAAGTGCCGCAAAAAGAGAAAATCCAGAATTAGTGTTCACTTGAAGATGATTCCTGGAAAGCTCAAAAAATGGTCAAGTCAATGTGCAGTCCAAAATTTTAACTATCGTGAATTCTGGTGGACCATCTATAGTTACATTGCTACAACAAACCAAGCATTATCTTTCATATCATAACAACCAGTGGATACAAAATAAGAAGCCAATATGACCATTTGGGTGGTTATGTCTGGCTGAAGACGTAGTGCTAGCGGGGAGACAACCATTGCATTGATTTATTTTTATTTTCTTTACTTTAGTTTTATTTTATTGTATGGTATTTGATTATTTATTAGTTTGCATGTGGCTTTATGCAAGTATTAGTATAAACACAAAACTCGCGCAATCAAATTTTGACCAACAGGAGCCTGATCAACTCCATGCACAATAGTGTTGCTCCTTACTTTGTTTCTTTATGTTTATCTTACATTGAGGAAAATACAAGTTTTAAGTTTGGGAGTGTGCATGTGTGCATGTAGTGATAGTTCCTGCTATTTTCATTTTAAAAAATTAAAAAAATAAAAAATTATTTTTTTATTTTTAGTTATAGTCTTTTAGATAGTAAAACATAAGTCTAATGATGAATTTTATTTTCTTTACATGAAATCTTAGAAACGATAAGTTCCCAATTGATTTTTATCTGATGTCTTGAGTAGGTGATATATGTTTGACTCGTAAGAACTTAACAATAGGTTTTTAGCAGTAAGAACCTAGGTAGTTGGCAAAGTGATTAGTTGAAGAAATTATTGACCGATGAATGACCATTTTCTTAGATATCTATCTCAATATGCTAGTTTTATGATGTATGGTATGATAAAATAAAGAAAGAAAAACATTGGAAAAAGAAAAAGTTAAACCACCTATAACCGATAAGCGTGAAGCTACCAATGAGCGAGTGTTAGGATCACCATGAGGAGAAATTCTACCTTAAAGGTGTGTTGAAAAAAATGAAAAAAAAGAAAAATGAAGGAAAAAATCATACCATACTGAGAACAAAATAAGACAAATACATAGTACTTTTGAGATATCTGGGTTGGTTTGACCCATCAGATCCTAATTTTTGAGACAAAATCATTGAGTTGGATATTTGGGTGTTGAACTGTGAATGAAGCTTTACACACACACTATGATTCTGGCTTAGATGGTTTATTCAAGAACTTGGATTTGAGTTACATTGTGTACTTTGAAGGTTCTCTGATTTCATTGTTAAGCATTCTTTGAGGACAATATTATGGGTAACTATCTGGGCTTTTTTTATTTACTTTTATTATTTTTAAATGATTGCATTTTTTGAATTACGTTTGTGGGTGTGTCATCTCTATAAGCCCTCATGAGACTATAACTCGTCCATTAGGGCCATCTAGTGGTTTAAAGGCGTGTTGCATACGCTAAATGTAATAGTGATCCCTACGAAATTGGCCTAGTTAATTTTGTTAATTTATTCTTATTTAGTTTTTATTTAGTCTTTTGCTCGGGCCTAGCAAAATCTTAAGTTTGGATGTATTTGATAAGTGCGGTTTATACCCATTTATTCCTGCATTCTTAGCTTACTATTTTATTAGATTCCATAAAATTTAATGTATTTTATAGTTTGTTTGATGTTTTATTTGTAGGAAGCATTGGAACATGAATCTTGGAGCAATTATACGTGTTTTGGAACCATACGAACGCATCGAAAGCACGTGAGGAGGGCGAAAAACAAAAAAATCAGCATGCTAGAAATTATGCCTGGCATCGTGACGCCAAGTCACACACAAAAATCCAGAGAGAAAAGCGTCGCAATGCCACTTTTCGGCGTCGCGGCGCTGCGGTAGACACCTAGAAACATAAGAAATCAGGGTTTTACATGCACAAGGACTCCAGAACTTCCCTATAAATACATAAGCTCGTCCAAAACTAAAGGGGAGGATAATACACAACACAAAGACTTAAAACACATACTTTAGAGTGATCCAAGGAGGAAGATCGAAGGGTGACAAGAGGAGACAAAGGCAGTGACGTTCGAAGACGAAGGGATTCGATTCTGGTTTAATATTTTAGTTTCTATCTTTGAACTCTAATGATTTCCATTATGTTCATGACATTACTCTCATTGTTTTTATCTTTAGTCATGAACTAACTCCATAATTCTAGAAGATGATGTAGCCAATGCTTGAACCTATCTATTATTTGCCAAATTGAGTTTTATGAAGTTTGGAATCAATTTATTTATATTCTATTGCGTTTAATACTTCTTGTTTATTGGCCAAAAATTGAGATGATGAATGTTTAGAATCTGTAGCTCGGGAGGGAGAGATTTTGAATAGGACCTAGAGGATATAACTTAGGAATTTTATAGAGTTCGGGAGAATCTATAGTTCCTTTGAAGTCGTTAACAAAGAATCACAAAACATAATGAATTGTGAATTATTAGATTTTTATAGGGATATCGAAGTCGGTAATTAATAATCTTTTCACTATTATTCGGAAGAGGGAGTGGAATACATCAGGATTCTTGACTTATAAATAATTCAATTGAATAAGAATTGAATAACATGACAAATACATATGGGATAACTAGGTAAATCGGACTCTAAAATCTCTCTTATATTGGTTTCTCATAATTAAATATTTTAATATCTTATTTATTTAGTTTTTAATCTTAATTTAAATTGCTTTTAAATAAAGTTAGGTTACTAATATAGTACTTAGTGTGAGTTGAATACAATCCTTATGGGTTCAACACTCACTCACTTATTTTTATTAAAATTTGACACCGTACACTTACGGTACGATATAAAATATCACAACAGAAATATTCTAGGCCCAATAGGATTTTCATACAATTGGGTCAGGGTTTCTACGTGTTGAATCCTCAATCTCAAGACGTTGTAAATATATAAGGGACCCAAGTTTGTTGTTATCAGTTATAATCATCTTGAAATCCATCAAAACCCTCATATTGACATATCATACCCTTGCATTATCATCTAATTTCCTTGAACTGACAGTGCCAACTCCCTTGATCGCATTATCATCTGCTTCTCTTGAACTGACTGTTCCAACTCCCATGATCTCGTACTCACTCATATATTAAGTAAGGAAGTTGGGTAGGAGTGCAAACCTACACTCTTGCCTTTTCAATGGGTACGTCATTACTCTCCAATAATGTTGAAAACGTGAATCATCTATAGGTCATAATTCAAAGCTGAAATTATATCCCTCGAAATAACCGATTCCCACTCATAAATTCTTATTGACCCCGGCCTATAAGAGTTAGACTTGTTGGCGACTTGGTCGCATAAATGAATTTTGATGACGTCAACGTGAATGAAAACTTCGATGTACAAACACGAAGCATTACAAAAAGTGTCGAAGCATATGGGGTGAAGAGCGAGAAGACTAGCGGCGAATCGAAGATAATGATTAAGAGCTAAATTGTATTGTAAGTGAGTTTACTCAAGTGATCTAAAGCTCTTAGGAATCATACATTTTGCATCACTTGCATTTAAAATGGCTTAGAATGCTAAAAGAATCATTTGCATTTTATTTGCACCAAAATGAACTTCATGCAAGTGCATCGGTAAATGATCTTCTAAAAACTATCAAATGGTTGAATTAAACTTCAAATGATATACCATTAGATAGATATGTGTCTCTAGTTTGCTACGGTTCAAACGGAACACAATTCCGATGTATAGAACTTTTTCTAGAGCTATATTACTACAACATGTTCAGATGTACGTTTTCTGCATACATGTCACATTAGAAAACTTCCATAAAATTCATATTAATTTTTTTGGAGCTGAATGTTTTACGGAAGCTAGATCTATGTGTCTAGTTTATGTAGAAATTTATGGATCATGATTTGGAATTTTCTAGAGAAAGTTATGGCCAAAATACCAAGTGTCGTTAATCTTGACTGGTCATCAGAATATGCACTTACTGAAACCAGGGAGCTCCAAACCGGTCCCCATGCCGGTTTCCATACCGGTCTAGCCTTTATTGTGCAGTTACTGAAACCAGGGAGATCCAAACCGGTCTCCATACCGGTTTCCATACCGGTTTCCATACCGGTCAAGCTCTTCATATTGAACACTTACTGGAACCAGGGAGACTCATACCGGTCTCCATACCGGTCTAACGGACACTTGCCCAACGGTAATATAGCCGTTAGTATCCGTTGGAGCCCTAGACTAGCATGCCGGTCTCTATACCAGTTTCCATACCGGTCTAGCTGTAAGTTGGGATTTGCTTTGCATTTTGTTATAAATAGAACCCCAACTCATTTGCCTTGGTGAAGAGACTTGAAAAACAACCTTCATACATATTCTCTAAGGCAAATACAAGAGTGTCTTAAACCTTCATACACTTAAACAATCATATAAGCTCACACACATCTTCATTACATTTAGTGAGCTTGGAACACTTGGGTATGCAACTCACACAATCTTCTTAATATTTGTGAGTGCTCAAGTGTGTTTTCATTCTTCTTTATCAAAACACTTGCGATTTGTGAAATCCCATTTGGTTGGGTAAATTGTAAAGGTTTGTGAGTGAGCCTACGAACAAAACTCAAATTGTAAAGGTTTGTGGGTGAGCCTACGAACAAAACTCAAAAGTGTAAAAGGTTCGGAGTGTGCCTTTGCGGAAAACTCTTGGTTACGAGTGAACCACGGAAAACTCGATTCTAGTAGAAATCTTCAAGCGAGGCTTGGGGGAGTGGACGTAGGCACGGTTGGCCGAACCACTATAAATCTCGGTGTCGTATTTCTCTTTCCCTTAACTTTTATTTATTTGCAAGTTTATTTACATTTATATTATTGAATAGAAAACTTGCATATAGATTATTATTTACAAAAGAGAAAATTAACTAAAGAGCCTATTTGGTAATAAGAGCTTAAAATCGGCAAAGATTTTATAATTCCGCTTTTGTAGCGATAACCCAATTCACCCCCCTCTTGGGTATAGAGATTCCTTGTCGCTATTGCTTGTAGGGAATTTCAAGACTACCTACAATTTTTAATCTCATTTACATGGACTCGTGCTCAGATTTACTTTTCAAAATCCTTCGGGATTTTATTTCATCACATGCTTGCTCGTAATCATATAAAGTCCCCTTCTTCCATCCATAAGTATTCCCAACACGACCACCTCTTGCTCTAACATATCTTTTCCGATGGGAACATCTATAATAGATTCCCTACATTTACCGTACATTCATCGATTCATAATCTTTCTAATAATATGCCTCCTAGCGTTCTTAAGGCTGATGAAGGGGAAATATCCTTAATCAGGACAAAACATTTCAATAGACTTTGGATGGGATAAAGACTTATCTTCTGAATCCGTCTACCCTGATGAATTCAATCAAATTCGGGCTTAGCGATGACTAATGTTTGCAAACTGAAACCGACCATTTATTCTGAATTGAAACTACTCTCGGAATACAATTAACTTTTACTTCAAATTAGAATTTATCTAACTATACAATCCAATCAATCATCCAATCAGGTAAGGAGGTTACTAATATAAGATATTCAAAATCTTTTAATATTGATAAGAAACAGTCTACGGACTAATAGGGATTCCAATACTGAAATCTACAGATGATTAATAAATCGAATTAGGTTTTCAGAAAATCAGACTTGGAAAGTATGAATATCGCTTGGTGAGCCGAAGAAGAAATGACAAAGAAGACACAAGTATAAGAGACCCGGTAATTTCCGACATTAGATTTGGATACAACAAGTAACTTGTATTTAACTATGTTACGATTTTCATGGTATGCTAGCATTACTGGATTCTCAAATCTACTACGTACTTACTCGGAACAGCTAATCTTTTTCTAAGATTCCCAGTCATTCCTATCTTGAACAAACTCAAATTTTTATTTTGATGCTGCTTTTATTGGAGGTATAACTGTTATCTGTTCTAACTCGGCACCAAGTGATATATCGATATGTTTAGGTCTATCTAAGAATGTCATGATATCTATAAAAGAGTAAACTAGATCATGTTATATTCTATAGAATATTTTTTCAATAAGAAGTGAGACACACGGCAGGAACATATACAGAGGTACGACGACACTGTCCGGGCTCGCGGCCTGTTGGGAGTACGGAGTAGCCCGCAGGGGACTAAACCAGAGAATAAAGGAGTCGCCACCCAGTGTGAACTGGGAAATGATTTAAGGCCGCACTCACCCCTCGCAAGGGAAGACCTCAAACCGTTGGGTTCGGAATAGTCTTTTACTTATGCCAATTGTAATGAAAGGATTTATGCAATAATGTAACCAAGTCTTGTGCAGCACACACAAGATAATTCAAATAACACACAAGTTTGCACACCCATAAACATGAATAAAGATGAAACAAATACATGATTCTATAAGTATATTAAACAAAGAAATGATAATGTAAATTAACAATAATAATCAAAATGTTAATAATAATAGCAGATAATTAAGTGCATAATGTAAAAAAAATGATCAAAGAGGAAAATATGCATAAAATATGATGAAAAGAGGCATGTTCACTGTATGCGCGTTCATGTAGTATTAGGAAACGCGTTCGAATGGGGTAAGGCCGAATGCATACGTTCGTGTAGCGTTCTGAAACGTGTTCGAACGGAATGAAGCAGAATGCATACATTCGTATAGCGTTCATAAACGCATTCGAACGAGATTACCAAAGCGGCATCTAAGATGACATAAACACGTGCGTGAATATTTCTCAAGCAGTACGTGGAGTTGTATCCCAAGTACAGACCGCACTACCATCCATTCGGATTCGTCTACGGAATTAAGGTCTGGATTTCCATCCGATAAATGAAAGATGACAAACAAAAAGGTGGATAACATAATTAGAAGAAAAGGAGTACGACCAAGAGCTTTGGCTAACATCCATATGGGATCTTGTATACCTAACGCGGTAAAATGTCATGGTAAAGACTGCCCTCGGGCATTTCCCATAAATGAGGGACCTTTAATCCGACGTAATCAAACTATGCGCACTAAATAACAATGTGTAAGTAAATAAAGAAACGGTAAGAAACAAATAACAAAATAAGAAAAGAGATGCGACCAAGGCCGCCACCTATATGGGACCTCGTATGCCCGATTGAACGTAGTTCACATCCAATCAAGTGTACTTCGACCGGAGCGGTAAAACATCGTGGTAAAGGCTGCCCTTAGGCATTTCCCTCAAACGGGGGACCTTTAATTCAACGTTAGCCCATGCGCACTAAATAACAATGCATAAATAAATAAAGAAGCAATAAGAAACAAATGAAAAAATAAGAAAAGAGATGGGACCAAGACCGACATCTATATGGGACCTCGTATACCCGATTGAACGTATTTCATATTGAATCGAGTGTACTTCGTCCGGCGCGGTTAAAACATCGTGGTAAAGGATGCCCTTAGGCATTTCCCTCAAACAGGGGACCTTTAATCCAACGTGATTAGCCCATGTGCACTAAATAACAATGCATAAGTAAATAAAGAAACAATACACAGAAAACAAATAACGGGACAGTAAACACAAACAATGAATGAACACAAAAATTAAATAACAAAATGAAACACGTGCATGAAATTTTCTCAAGCGGTACGTGAAATTGTATCCCAAGTACATACCGCACTACCGTCCATTCAGATTCGGCTACGGAAATTTATATTTGGGTTTCTATCCGATATACCATGAGAGACAACACTCAATCATTAACCCAACATAAATAAAAAACAGACGTAAACCATAAAGATGCATTCGAGGAAATAAAAATAGCTAATCGAAAAGATGAATGAAAAATAGCAAAGGGTGCCCTCAGGTATTTCCTTTTAAGTTGCTCTCGGGAGTGCGTTACGTCGTCGCTGGAAGGGTTATTGCTCCGTCACTTTTCTGGTTCCCTAGTTCAATATTTTATTCACCATTTCACTGTTTTGAGCCGCTGATTTCTCTACTTTCTTCGTGTTTTTCTGCTGTTTTAGGATTATTTTGGGGGTGATTTTTGGGCTGATTTGGGGGCTGATCTTTGGACTGGTTTGGAGACTATTTTTACTCACTATTTTGAGGTTGTTTTCAATGATATAAGGGACTATTTTGGGGTTATTTTCGGTGCTATAGGGCTGATGTTTTAGGGTTATTTTCGGTGCTATAGGGATATTATTTTGGGATTATTTTTGGACTATTTTTGGTGGAGTTTCACGTTGGATTTTTAGTTCAGTTTTTGTGTGTTGTTTCACGGTGGATGCTATTTTCTTAGTTGATGTCGTATGTCTTTTGAGTTTGAATTTTTGAGTGGCGTGAGGTGTGTGATTGTGTGTTGACCTGTGTATGTTTGTGTGGTGTGTTCGTGGCTTATGTGTTTTGGCTTCGTAGGGTCTGTGTTTTGGTCGATTAGTTTATTGCTTATGAGCAGTTTCATTGCCTTGTGTGTGTGTTATTGCAGTGTGTGCCGTGGGAGAGAGTTTAAGGTTTCTTGGTTTTATGGTTGCCGAATAAAGATTAGGGTTTTTGTGTTTGTTTTTGTTGTCTATGTGAGAGGGAGAGAGACGTGTGAGTCTATTGTTTTATTTTATGTGAGAGAGTATTAAGGTTTTGTTTTTTTGGTGAAGATGAGAGAAGTCCGAAAGGAAGGCGTCCAGAGAGAAGGCTGAGAGTTAGCTTCTTAGGGTTTTTTTATTTTTGATTTGTGTTGCCGAGAGAGGTGAGAGGATTAGGAAGCAAAATAGGTTAGGGTTGGTGCATGGCTCCTTTTGTAATAGTTTGCTAGGGTTTCTCATGTGAATGGATTTTCAAAAGGAAATAAATCAAGCAATAAAGGGGTGTATTTAATTAATTTATTTAGGGAAAGAATATTGTGTATTTTTGGTGGGGATTAGATTCCAAATATTTTTAATTTAAAAGGGGATTTGGTGGGATTTTGGAATGTGTTAAATGTGATTTGAATATTTTGGATTGGGATTGGTTTTATGGGTCTTGTTGTGGGCATGTGGCTTGGGTGTATGGGCTTGGGCGTGTGGCCCTTTGTGGGTTGCATGGGTTTTGGATGGGTGTGTATGGGCATATGGGTTTTTGTGGGTTGCGGGGGTTTTGGGCCGAGGCTAACATTTAAAACAGAGATCAATCGAGCGAACCCGAGGCTAAACAAATGAATTAAATTTGATGATTTATTTATTTTTTTTGAATTTTCCCTTCCAACGTCAGTTTTCGTGACTTCCGTAACTTACTGGGTAGTGCCTCCATACTAGGCTCATCATTGGATTTATGCAAAAATACTTTATCTATAGTCGCTCTCACTTTGATGTGCTTGTGCAGTGTATAACAGTGACAATCCTATTAAAGTTATGCATGTATTTTCACTTAACTGGCTCGCCAGCTGTCGTCAAAATTACCTGTTATTTTGAGATGTTTCGAACTGAGGTGATCTGGTAGTGAGGTGCTTCAACCCCTAGACCATTCCCGAACCAATTCTTTGTGAGAGATGGTCCAATCCCGGACCGTTACTGATGTGAGGTGGTTCATTCTAGAACCATTACTGATGAGATGGTTCATTCCCGAACCATTACTTTGAGAGTTGATGGTGAGGTGGTTCGACCCCTGGGTTTTGGTCCCGAACCACCAAGTGGGTTTTATTTCCGAACCGTTACTGTTGAGGTGGTTCATTCCCTAACTGTTCTCGAGTTGAGATGAGGTCTTGTTCTCGAATTAAGTTGAGGGTCTGTTCCCGAATTGAGATGAGGGTCTTGTTTCCGAATTGAGATCTTGTTCTCGAATTGAGATTGAGGGTGTTGTTCCCGAATTGAGTTGAGGGTCTTGTTCCCGAATTGAGATGGGGGTCTTTTTCCCGAATTGAGATGAGGATCTTGTTCCCGAATTGAGATGAGTGTCTTGTTCCCGAATTGAGATGAGGGTATTATTCCCAAATTGAGATTGAGGGTCTTGTTCCCGAATTATGTTAAAAGTGGGCTTTATTCTCGAACTGTTTTGAGAGTGGGCTCTATTCCCTGGATTTTATTCCCGAACTGTGTTGAGAGTGGGCTTTATTCCCCAAAACTGCTTGTCTTTGCCGATTTTTCATTTTCTTCAAAACCTACGAACAAAAACAAGATAACAATTACGTGCATGTGGCGTGTATGTATGTATGCATGGATGTATTTCCTATTCCGATGGGGTTTCTTTATCCTTTTGGCTTGATGTTATCCATGGTAGGCCTTTCTTGCGCTCTTTAGAGCCTTCGGCCTATAAAAGTCTTCGGTCGCCCCCAGGTTTGCTTACAATTTCCTTCTATCAATTGTACTCTGGTGATTGCTTAGTTTTCTTTGGTCCCATGACTCAATATCTCGTTATGTCCTTGATTCGCGAGGTGGTAAACTAGTCGCCCCCATACTTGGTTTTGCTTTCTTCTCTCTGCTGTTTGCACTAGGCCAAGACAGACTACGTGATGTGTCACTCTGTTTCAACATACTCTATTACATGCTACAAAATAGTCCCAATAGTTATACATATTATTGCCCTCAAAGAATGCCCAGGAATGGAACCAAAGAACCTTCAAAGCACTTAATGCAACTCAAATTCGAGTTTTTGAATAAATGATCTAAGCTAGACTCAAAGTGTGTGTGTGTAAGGGTTCATTCACAGCTTGATTCCCATGTAAGCCTGCTCAATGATTTCATTTCAAAAATTGGGATCGATGGGTCAAATCAGTCTAGATGTCTCAATTATGCTATACAATTGCTTTTCTATGTTCAATATGGTATGATTTTCTTTTTTTATCTCCTTTTGTTGTTATATTCTTTTTCAACACACCTACCCTTTAAGGTAACATTTCTCCTCATGGTGGTCCTAATACTCGCCCATGGGTAGCTTCACGCTTATCGGTTATATGTGTTTATTTATTTTTTTCGAGACTTATTTTATTTTCAACCATACAATATATCATAACACAAGCAAATCAGGATAGACATCTAAGCAAATGGTCATTCATCGATCTTCAATTTCTTCAACTAGTCACCTTGTTGACTACTCTGGTTTTCACTGCTAAGAATCCATAATGAAGTTCTTACGAGTCTAACATAGATCAATTACTCAAAGTATCAGATAAAAACATATCAAGAACTTATCGTTTCTAAGATTTCACCCTAAAGCAAACGATTTCATCATTGGACTTATGTCTAACTATTAAAGACTAAAAAAAATATTTTTTTTTTTGTTGTTGTTTTTTTCCTTTTTTTTTTTTTTTTTTTACAGAAGGCGCCCCAATGGTCTTTCTATTCTTACCGTAAAATTTTTTGTTTCTCGGCTTCCTCTTCATTTATGTCCATGTTTGCTAAACTGTTCTTGACAAATCTTTCTTTCTCTAACCCAACGGATATCTATGATGGCTTTTAGGGGTTAACATGATGCATGTATGCATGCGTGAAAGCGAATTCTCGATATATGACGCCATCGGGGTAAAAAAAGGGTATGCAAAATATATGAGACTTGGGAAACTAAAGCAAAAACCACAGACATTACAAGACATTATTTCGAGGTCGATTCTCTATCCCCAGTGATGTCGCCAGACTGTAGGAACATGTACAGAGGTACAGCGATGTTGTCCAGGCTCTCGAATCGTTGGAAGTATGGAATTTATGTCTGGATTTCCATCCGATATACCACGAGAGGCAACACTCAAGCATTAACATAGAATGAATGCGAAGCAATAAATGAAAGATGACAAATAAAAAGGTGGATAACACCATTAAAAGAAAAGGGTACGACCAAGAGCTTTGGCCAACATCCATATGGGATATTGTATACCCGGCGTGGCAAAATGTCATGGTAAAGGCTGCCCTTAGGCATTTCCTATAAATGGGGGACCTTTAATCCGACGTAATTAGCCCATGCGCACTAAATAACAATGCGTAAGTAAATAAAGAAACGGTAAGAAATAAATAACAAAATAAGAAAAGTGATGCGACTAAGGCCAAAACCTATATGGGACCTTGTATGTCCGATTGAACGTATTTCACATCCAATCAAGTGTACTTCATCCGGTGCGGTAAAACACCGTGGTAAAGACTGCCTTTAGGTATTTCCCTCAAACAGGGGACCTTTAATCCAACATGATTAGCCCATGCGCACTAAATAACAATGCATGAATAAATAAAGAAGCAGTAAGAAACGAATGACGAAATAAGAAAAGAGATGTGACCAAGGCCGATATCTATATGAGACCTCGTATGCCCGATAGAATGTATTTCACATCCAATCGAGTGTACTTCATCTAGCGCGGTAAAACATCGTGGTAAAGGCTGTATTTAGGCATTTCACTCAAACATGGGACTTTTAATCCAACGTGCTTAACCCATGCACACTAAATAGCAATACATAAGTAAATAAAAAAAACAATACACAGAAAATAAATAACGGGACAGTAAACATAAAAAATGAATGAACACAAAAATTAAATAACAAAATGAAACACGTCCATGAAAGTTTCTCAAGAGTTACGTGGAATTGTATCCCAAATACAGATCGCACTATCGTCCATTCGGATTCGGCAATGAAATTTATGTCTGGGTTTCTATCTGATATACCATGAGAGGCAACAATCAATCATTAACCCAACATAAATAAATAACAAACGTGAACCATAAAGATGTATTCGAGGAAATAACAATAGCTAATAAAAAAAATGAATGAAAAATAGCAAAGGGTGTCCTCAGGTCTTACATTTTAAGTTGCTTTTCGGGAGTGCATTGCGTCGTCACCGGAAGGGTTAATGCTCTGTCACTTTTTTGGTTCCCCGGTTCAATATTTTATTCACCGTTTTGCTATTTTGAGCTGCTGATTTCTATGCTTTCTTCGTGTTTTTCTACGATCTTAGGACTGTTGTGGGGGTGATTTTTGGGCTGATTTGGGGGCTGATCTTTGGACTGGTTTGGAGACTATTTTTACTCACTGTTTTGAGGTTGTTTTTAGTGATATAGGGGACTATTTTGGGGTTATTTTCGATGCTACGGGGCTGATATTTTAGGGTTAGGGCTATTGTTTTGGGATTATTTTTGGTGGAGTTTCACGTTGGATTTTTAGTTCGATTTTTGTGTGTTGTTTCACGGTGGATGCTATTTTCTTAGTTGATGACGTGTGCCTTTGAGTTGAATTTGTGAATGGCGTGAGGTGTGTGATTGCGTGTTGACCTGTGTTTGTTTGTGTGATGTGTTCGTGGCTTATGTGTTTTGGCTTCGTGAGGTTTGTGTTTTGGTCGGTTAGTTAGTTGCTTGTGAGCAGTCTCGTTGCCGTGGTGTGTGTTATTGCAGTGTGTGCCGTGAGAGAGAGTTTAAGGTTTCTTGGTTTTATGGTTGCCGAGTGAAGATGAGGGTTTTTGTGTTTATTTTTGCTGTCTATGTGAGAGGGAAAGAGACGTGTGAGTCTATTATTTTATTTTATGTGAGAATGAGTATTAGGTTTTTGTTTGTTTGGTGAAGATGAGAGATGATGAGAGAAGTATGAGAGGGAGGCGTCCAGAGAGAAGGCCGAGAATTAGTTTTTTAGGGTTTTTTTATTTTTGATTTGTGTTGCCGAGAGAGGTGAGAGAATTAGGAAGCAGAAGAGGTTAGGGTTTGTGCATGGCTCCTTTTATAATAGTGTGATAGGGTTTCTCATGTGCATGGATTTTCAGAAGGAAATAAATCAAGCAATAAAGGGGTGTATTTAATTAATTTATTTAGGGAAAGAATATTGTGTATTTTTGGTGGGGATTAGATTCAAAATATTTTTAATTTGGAAGGGGATTTGGAGGGATTTTGGCATGTGTTAAATGTGATTTGAATGTTTTGGATTGGGCTTGGGTTTGTGGGTCTTGATGTGGGCGTGTGGCTTGGGTGTATGGGCTTGGGTGTGTGGCCCTTTGTGGGTTGCATAGGTTTTGGATGAGTGTGTATAGGCATATGGGATTTTGTGGGTTGCGAGGGTTTTGGGTCGAGGCTAACATTTAAAACAGAAATCAATCGAGCGAACCCGAGGCTAAACAAATGAATTTAATTTGATGATGTATTTAATTTTTTAAAATTTTCCCTTTCGACGTCCATTTCCCGCGACTTCCGTAACTTATCGGGTAGTGCCTCCATACGAGACTCATCATTGGTCTTTATGCAAAAATGCAGTGTCTACACACACCTTCAAGGATATAGGACATTGAAGAGGTTGCCCTTTACATATGAGTACCCCAGGCATACTACATATACATGACACTAACACCCTTCCACCGTAGTCATTGACTCCTAAAACATGCTCTAATATTAACTTTATAACATCCTAAATTTCTTGTATTGTAACACCTCAATTACTCAGATCTAAAACACATAGAAAGATCAATTCATCGGCTCCCCATTTACTGACGTGACCTTCCCCACATTTGACACCTATCTAATGCATTTGCAAGCATAATATTATACTTCAGATTAAAATTTATACCGTAACATAAATAAAATTAATTTATATTCTCATATCAATAGTTTCACCCTTTATCCCAAGAGTTACTCATGTTTTGAATAAAAATATAAATAATTTTATCAAATAAAAAGAGATAAATTACAACAAAAATAAAGAACACAAGACACTTCTTCCAAATTCTTCTAGAGAGAAAATGAAAGAAGCATGATGAATTAAAATGCTGAGCTCCTCTATTTATAGTAGAGGGCTTAGCACCTCTACGATTTCATTTCAAACATTTTTTTTTATTATTATTTTTTTTACTTTTTGTTTTGACTTGATTTTTCGTTTTTTTTTTTAACATTTCAAACGTTTGTCACAATCCACCGAAAGGTGGATTCTGACATTTGAACTTAATATTATTATTTCTTATTTTCTAATAATTAAAATTACATTCAACATATGTTGCTTCTTCATCAATTTCGACCTTGAAAACCTCAAAACTATAAAATCTTGTAACGAGCAAAGTTATAGATATTTGAGTCATCTTTCATCTGAAACTGTAATTTCTTCAATATAAAAATTTATGGCCATATTACGAAAGTTATGCAAAGTTGGAATTTCTGAAATTGTACATTGTTAAAACTCACTTTTAAGTTTTTGGCATCTAAAATGCAAATGTCACATCCATTATGCTAGTTATGCATCTAAAATATTATTTCATCTACATAAGAAATAAAAATAATATAAAATATAAAATATAATTTTAATTATTATTTCAAAAATGTGCTAAATTAAGGGGATTAATGAAATTAAAAGTGTAATATGATTACTTTCTCTTCTATTAAATGTACACTTTTAAGTGTTTATCAGAAAATACCCCTTACATATAAAATGAACAACCTATTATACCGAAAATGCCCTTTACATACGTGATTTGTTATCATCAAAATTAATATGAATGTGACCCTTTAGGTCAATATAGTATGTGTAACATTATTCTTTTTTATTGTATATCAAATTTCTCCCAAACTTATTATAATTTTTCTAAATAATTTTTTGTATGATTGAATCCATGGATACCCTTATTTGCATAAATCTCTAGTGTTGGTTGGTATTTTTAACATATAACCCAATATTTTCTTGGAATAATTAGGGGAAATATTTCATGTTTTCTAATTTTCTATTAAGGTCATGATTTTTTTTTTCCATACCCTTAAGTCTAAATTTGCATAAAATCTAAAATTTTTCTATTTTTGCTTTTGTTTTTTGCTTGATTAATGTTTGTTTTAATTATTTGGTTACATATTTTATATTAATTTATTATATTTCCTTCCATATTTCTTTTCATGTACTTTTGACTGCTTCTGAAATATATTCTGACAAAGGTTTGGTTAACCTAACTCTGTACCTCGGTTAATCAAAGTTTCTATGCTGTGCAAAAAATTGATTTTTCTAACCCATTTTTTGTGAAGTTTTATATTCCAATCTGATCACATTCATTGAAGACTTCAAGGTATATTCTAACCACAACTCTTACTTTTAAACTTAATGCATTGAAAACCATACAAAATTTAGGTGGGGGAGAGACACCATGTTTCACATATTGTCAGGCTTAGATTTTAACTTATTAATATTTTGATGCCTATGAAAATGAAATTTGATTAAACTTTTTTTATGGCAACTTAACTTGTTTTAAGTGGCTTAAATTCATCATTGAATACTATAGCTACATGTTGCATAATTATCTCTTTTGTTATTTTAATTTACTTGCTTAGTAATTTTTATTTAGACCCATATCTTATATACACTTTAAGCCTTAGATGATTGGAAAAAAGACATAAACTTTGAAAATGATCAAGTTTTAGTAAGTTTTTTTGAGTCAAGGGAGTGTGATTATATTTTTGCAAACTAATATTACTTTTTTTTTTTTTTGATTTGTTGCATTTCTTGGAAATCCTTATATGCATTTAACTTAGAATATGATCAATGTCAATTAAAAATTTTCATTTAACCCTTTCAAGCTATTTTTCATGATTGATCCATTAGATAATCTTCCTTAAGCCTTGAAAAAAAATAAATTTTTATTTGATCAATCATAAACATTAACCCACTCCAAATAGTGTTGAACTTAGTCGCTAATACTTCCATGTATAGGCTTAAGGTTGAGAAATTAAAATAGAGTTTCAAAAGAAAATATTGGGGATATTGTATAGATAAGTTGAAATGAAAAAATTTGATAAAAGGTAAGATATTTCACTCTCTCAAAATCAAAGACAGAGAGAGGGGCAGAGAATAGTCGAAATTGAAGAAATTTGGGTATATCAATTTTGAAAAAAAAAATGACAGAGGAATTTAATACTTTAACATATTTGGAAGACTTTGTATTATTAAAAAAAAAAAAAAAATCTTTTCTTTGAGGACCCTCACTTTAGTCACATTATAACCATATACATTGACATTTTGACTCCACGTTATAGTTAAAAGAATATTGATTTCCATTGAAATATATGCTTATCATATTATCAATATGTGTTTAATACTTGTACCAAATGATTAGCCATTTCCATATCTTGAGTGGTCTATTTCTTACAACTTCATTGAGTGAAAATCCAAACACTTTTCCCAAACATGATAATTTGCTTTGTGAGGCATGGCTTTTTAGTTCTAGCTTGTAAATTTCTTTTATATGTTTGATTAACAATTATTTTGAGCCTTAGAGTAATTGTTATAACATTTACTGATTTCATTTGTTCATGTGCTTGTATATTCACTAAAGCATGACCCTAATTTTGCTAAGTTATATGCCATAATTTTATTTTATTTTAGCTTCAGTTGCTAAAGACTAGTAAAAAGCTAGTTAGGGTGTTGGTGATTATCATATCCCGGTGCTTCCAGGCATGTGATGGGTAGGAGATGGCTTAGCCATCACCTGAACTCCTGATATACACTGCTAACTGAACTGAAATGATTGACTCATAATACGTAATCGTATACACATATACATCATAAACATAAGAACTTATCTACTTCATATCACAATTATGAACACACACATAAATCCATATACGACTGACATAATACTTGACACATATACATGACATTATAGTCTATCTTGACATCATTTGTCACTGACGAATGATCCCGACTCTGAATTGACACCTGAGGTATGTAATGACTATCGATGGGTCCTGTATCCTCCAAGCAATGCCTGAACCTGTGGCCTTCAAAAAAACTGGAAAGTGGAGTGGGTCAGGTCTTTTGAAAGACCTGGCGAGTGAATATTGGAGGGCCAATAAAATAATCTGAAGTGAAATACATGATTAAACTGAGATATAGTATAAGAGAATGTTAAAGAATTGAATCACTACAACATAAATAATAAGCTGGGAATCCAAAGAGGCAACTGAAATCAGGATATATGACATAAAGATCAGGAACTTAAACTAACCGATAATTGGGTACATGACTGAACTTAGCTTTACTATTCTGATCTATTGCCTTGGACTTGACTTGGAGCTATCATAAACTAAATAATATGCTTTTTTCATAGCCTAAATTCAATATGGTGACCTGAGTCTACATGAGCTATACTGAGCTGTCTGACTTAGAACTAACTATTGACATCCTAATATGCTAATGTGGGCTGAACATATATGATCTGACTTGAAACTATATGAAATAAATCTAATTTTGAAATCTATATGAAATATACTAGATCTATCCGTAATGAAAGCTGCCTACTGAACATGAAATGCATAAAGCACATATGCCTCTCTGATTTGTAACTATGTTAGCTGAATCTGAATACTAACTAACATACATGTGTTAATCCTAATTACCTAACTGTGGGTGCATGAATTAACTTGAATATCTAACCAGAACATTCATGTCCTGAATGTCTAAGCTGGATAGGCATGAATTGTGCCTAATTATTTGAACTGGAATATAGGTCTAACTACCTTAACTATGGACTTAAAACTGAACCAGACATGCATGGACTGATCTGATTATCTGGCCTGAATTTCATGATCTGATCTGAATATTTAACTGAATGCATAAGTTACACTTAACTATCTGAACTACAGACCCATGAGCTAATATGATGGTTACATGAATTGAAAACTTCATGTGGACCATGATCATGAAATTAATTCATGCTATAACCAAACCACCTATACCTATGGCAAAGCCATCCCAAACCCGTGATGGCTTGGTTCTAATCTAGCCCGTGCATGAATCATGAAATCTGGGATTGACTACATGAAAACACATCCTACGAACCTGAAACTATCATGAGCTAAAATGTTATAAACTGACCCAAATCTGAATGACCTGAATCAACATTCTACAGAGCTAGACATGACTATTGGGAAGCATGACAAGTATAACTAAAGTTGTAATGTAACATGATATTGATGTATTACCCTTAAAAATATAATTAATTATGAAAGGATGAAATTCATATCTGAAAATCTGTATTAAAATCAACAGTGCTGTAAAAACTTATCCCGAACCCATTATAATATAAAATTAGTTCATTCTAAAAAATCTATGTGGAAATCTTGATATGAAAAAAAAAATTGAAATCTCAAGTAATTGGATAATCTGTTGAAAACTTGAACTCAACATAAACTAGGTTCATTCTTAAAAATCTTTATGGAAATTATGGTGTGAAAATCTGAAATCTCAAGTAACTGGAGAATCTGTAGAAAACCTGACCCATGGAGGCGTTACGTATCGATGTCCCCCCATACGCTTAAGCTAGTACCTTGGGGCGTTACGTATCACCGTCCTCCAAGTCACTGAACTAAAGTCAGGAGCGCTAATCAATGCTATCATCGTGGCCTTGAAATTAGGATCTATGGGTGTAACATCCTGCCTAGGCCAGGATGCTACTGGCAGGAGACAAGCTAAACCCACCTCCATAAGCCTCTGAACCTAACGAAATTTCGGCATGATGTATTCGTAACATCATGCAACCTGGCCTGAGCCAGCATAAACAAACAACAAAAAAACACAACAATCTCGGCCTCAGGTCGGGAACACAATATAAAGGCCTCAGGCCTGAACTCAAAGAACAAATGCAAATACTTGGCCTCCGGCCAGAACTCAAAATAAACTATGCTAATACATGACTAATACAAATGAAATACAATTGTAAATACACAACAAGGAGTCGTGATGACCCAACTTGACCCAGGACTCGAAATGCTCTTGACTGCAAATAGGGTGATCCACTGTCTTCACAGAAAATATGCTGACCAAGTATGCCAGCTACAGACCTGCAAAACTAACAAACTGTTTTGATGTGAGTCATAATGACTCAGTAAGTAATCATGCTCATATCTTGAGTATCAAACACAAACAAGTTATGAATTATTAATCTATATTAGTAGACATGTTATAAATTACTTATCCTCTCTAACTAACTATACATAAACTTAATCAGGTTTCTTGTTTATACTTTCTAACATCCATAATCTAGTCATCGGGTTTTTATAGTTCCATCCACTATGTCAGGTCCTATTACGTTCCCACTGTGTTACTCTGATATTTTTTCACTTTTCTATATACTTGTTTCTAATCTAGTTCTGAATTTTATTATAACTATCTTTCTTTGATATCATTGAAATATCATCAAATCGGTTTATTAAAATATTCTTTATATTAAACATCCAACAGATTAAAATCAGCCACATAAACATGTATATAAAACCATATGATTATACGCCAATATCTTAACAATTGTTCCTTCCATGTGAGCGTATAATACACATAGGCCTTAATCACAAATATATATATGTAATCATGCTATCATGCTTCAATGTTAACTATATGCATCTCAGATGAATTTCTAACCTATATAATTCATATGCACGTCGTGTATACTATATAAAACTGTAACATGCTATGCTTTTTTAGAAAATACTCTTTGAAAACTCTTTCTGAAAAACTATTATCTGAAAGTTTCTTTCTGAAAATCCTTTGCTGAAAACCTTACTTTTACTTTCTCTTTATGGAAAAGCTCTTTCTGAAAACTGTAAACTGTATTTGGGGTATCTGCTGAAAACTGGCGCATAGGGGTGTTACGTATCGCCGTCCTCTCATACGCCGTAGAGCTAGATATGCAAATCCATGATATTGGGGCGTTACGTATCACCGTCCCCTAAAGCATGCCATACCTACCCTGAAACTAGTGGTCTTAGGGCGTTACGTATCGCCGTCCCCCAAGCCACAACTAGAACTGAGGTTGCAAATCTATGCTACCGCCCAAGCTCTGAACTGGAGATCAGGTACACGATCCTATGCCGCCATCTTGTCTCATAAACTAGGATCTAGGGGCGTTACATATCGCCGTCCCCCTAGTCCTCTACATGTGCACATGTCTCTATCCGTCAATTCCATCTCGGTATCTCAAGTTACATACTGGGGTGAGGTTTTACCTCATGCCTCGAAAATTCATAAAATAATATTCCAACTCATATAGCCTCACTTAAACTCTTATTCTTCCTCATCCTCATGCTCCGAGACTAAAACAGCCATCCGAAAATCTTCTGGAACAGTCCCGAAAATCTGGGATGTTACACTCACCCCTCCTTATAAAAATTTCGTCCTCGAAATTTCTCCGTCCTTACAACTACTGATTCCAACCCGGTCTCATGAGCGGAAACTATCTTACTCTAAACTCCACTGATTGAACTTCTCTGTCTCAACTGTGAACTAACCACCATCATAAGCTCGGATCCATAACGGCTCATCTACTGCTTTAAACTAACTATACTGGTCTGATTCTCAACTCTGTCTATATCGATCTGGTTCTTATCTCGAAGCCTCTGGCCTCACAAGGGCCCTATACTGATACTATCTCATCCTTACTAATTCTCTGATCTAAAAAGTACGTAAAGGCACTATCTTAATCTAATCTCCTCCCATACGGAGATAACTAAACCATGCACATAAAATGAGTCACCCAAGGGCTTATATCCAAGCAATCAAAGCACTGTATAATAGAATCAAGTCACATCAAATAATCATAGAAGGTACATACAAAGACCTATGTGGTTTTTACCAAACCGAAGACAATCTCCGACAGCTGGATCCCCGCAGTTGCAGTCACTGACTTCTAGACCATGCTACTGACTCTGACTCTTAAACCATGCTCTGATACAAACTTTGTAACATCTCGCCTAGGCCAGGATGCTACCGGTAGGAGACAGGCTAAACCCACCTCCATAAGCCTCTGAACCTAACGAAATTTCGGCATGATGTATTTGCAACATTATCCAATTAAATCCTAAATCAACATTACCCAAATGATTCCAACTCATCAAATGATCAAAATCAAAAAATACCATGACTTAGGGCAAGCTTATAATTTCGGCCAAGCCTAACCAATTGGGAAAATTTATCCAATTCAAAATCATCAAATTGACAATGCATAACACCATGTCATCATAATTTAAGCATACTCAAACATCCAATTTCACTCAAACATGCCCAAATCAATTTTGCCCAATTTTATCCTAAATTAAGTTTCATGCTCAAAATGGCTCTGATACCATTGTTGGATTTCTATTAAGTCCTAAGGATCAATTTAAGCAATGAAACATATATGTGAATACTCGTAAAAGCATGGCGGAATCATACTTACAACGATTGGATTGGATGCATCGAATAACAAAAATTTCCTCCACCATTGAAGAAGCTCTCGGCCATGGTGGTCCTCCAAGCTCCAAGCTTTGGTTGTTGATTCCATACCCATGGGTTGGTTTCCCTATCAACTTCATATGACTCCTTAAGCGTGCTAGCACTCCGAAAATTTTTCCGCAAAATTCCCTATTTATCTTCAATGATAATCGGCCATTGAAAGAAAAATTGGAGAGAAAAATGGCCCTAGGCTGAGACATGTAGAGAGGAAAGAGAGAAGATGATGTGTGTTGTTGTTGTTGGAAATGTGTTATATAATACACAATTTTGAAAGTCAAAATACCAAAACATAAAATAATAATTTATGTCTTTCAAGCTTTCAAAAAGCTTTCCAACAACTCCCATATACTATTCACATCACAAGTGACTAGACATCATATCAATCAAAGTGATAAGTGATTTGACGCTTGAAGTGACTAGTGGTTTGGCGCTTAATGTGACTTATAGGCCGCACTTGAATTCGAAATGTGAGTCGTCCGCAAACACTCCCGGGCTTGGTTTCGCTAATTCCGAATTAACGAATTTTCCGTTGTGACGTAATTAAATAATTATGCCTAGTAAAATTACTATTCACGTTGCTAACGAATTAATTCTAAATTAACTCGTTCGCCCGAATTAAAATCTAATTTCAATTCCGCGTGGAAATCCAATTTCTATTAATATATCGAATATATTAATTTATCGATTAATTCCAAATTAATCGGTCTCTCTCTTTAAATAATATTTTATCCTAGATAAAATATCTCTGTAATTAATCCTAGATAATTTTCTCTTTCATCTAATTAATCCCAGATTAATAAAGTGTGAGTCATACGTCATCGGTGAATCTTCGGGAAGCGACCCACGAGATCCCCGAATATGTTGGCTTTAAATCCGGTTATCAGACTATTCAAACACGTACGTACCTAGTACTACGTTTTACCGATTTACAAGACATGGTTGGCTTCTAGCAAAGCACCGTGCCTACCCAATTCTCCAGAAATATTCTTATAGGAATATGTGATCTATATCAGGCGTAGTATACATAGTATTGTGTATTACGATCCAGTATCGGATGGTCATGTGCAATGCCTGTGGCTAGAATTATGTCTGCCCCGTACGAAGCACATATCGGATGTCTGGTAACTAGTCTCTATAATCGGATAACTATGACCTAGTCATATTATCCCGATGACTACAGTACTTAAGAGTACTAGTTCCGTATCCTACGTGATCAATATCTCCACTATAACTGAAGTGATACTTCCATCTTGACATCATACCTAATACACTACGATTCTTAATATACCCAGAAGAGGCATTCACAGAACCGGTTAAAGCCCTGGACGACCAAAACCAAAGTATATTGATTGTCGCAAGTATTAGCGGTGCAAGTCTCAGGTTAAGACCAAATACACCTACCCTGATTCAGACTTCCATAGAAACATAGTTATACTACCAATGGAATTCCGAGGGGTCTATCCAGAGCGAAGCTATTTTCCATACCATCGGTAAAACACAACCTCCTATTACACATGCATGAGTATCCAATACTCAAATATATAAGAACTATGTCGTTATACTCCCACAACATGCATAAGTGTAATACTAGTCTATTCCGTATTATCGATGTCCAATCTCGATAATACTACGACTAGGGATATTTAATGTTTAAACCTTCGTGGATTGATACTGTCTCATATCATCTCAATCCGGAAATAATCATACGGACCTTCTATCATTTATACATCTTGGTGATCTAATCACAAATGATAAAAGAGCAATTTCCTTTGTCACATAGTTAATTTGTACAACAACACCACGTTATGTATAAATAGTGATGCTATGGGTCATAAAGATCTACCGGGATAGATCTAGAAAGCTGCTTAGACTCTCACAGAGTACGTACATTGACAAAGTGTTTAAGAGCTTCAATTTGGATCAGTAATAGAGGGGACTATTACCAGTGTCACATGGCGTCTATCTATCTAAAGATATGTGTCCTAAAACTCAAGATGAGAGAGACAACATGAGTCGGATACCATTCACCTCGACAATCGAATCGATCATGTATGCCATGATATGTACGCGACCTAATGTCTCCTATGTTTTGAGCATGTGTAGTCGCTATCAAACTGATCCAGGTGAAGGTCACTGGATGGCGGTTAAGAATATCTTTAAGTATCTTAGACGAACTAAGGATGCTTTCTTAATCTATAGAGATGGAGAACTTGAAGTAACTGGGTATACCGATGCAAGTTTCTAAACCGACAAAGACGACTGTAAGTCACCATCCGGGTATATATTTTATTTGAACAACGGAGTAATAAGCTGGAAATCTTCCAAGCAACAGACTGTTGCCGATTCAACAACTGAAGCGGAATATATTACTGTAGCTGAAGCAGTAAAAGAGGCAGTTTGGATCCAAAAATTCCTAATTGGATTAGGAGTAGTTCCGTTAGCAGCTGAGCCCATTCCATTGTATTATGACAATAACAGGGCTATAGCGCAGGCTAAGGAACACCGGTCTCATCAACAATCCAAGCATGTTCTTCGATGTTTCCATCTGATTCGTGAGATCATACATCGTGGCGATGTGAAGATCGAGAAGGTCGCATCAGATGACAACATTGCAGATCCGCTGACGAAAACTATTCCTCAGTAAAAGTTTGAGCGACATGTACATAGTTCAGGTATTATATGCTTGAGTGACTGGCTATAGGCCTAGTGGGAGATTGTTGGACAGTTATGACCCATAGCATCACTGTTTGTAAAAGACATTGTGTTTTTGTACAAAAATTAATTATGTAGCCATGAAATTTCCTTTTACCATTTTGTAATTTATTTACTTTGATATATAAATTGTAAAAGTCCTTATGATTAGTTTCGGATTGAGATGATATAATACAGTATCAATCCATAAAGGTTTAATCATTAAAAATCCCAAGTCGTAGTATTATCGAGCTAGACATCGATAATACGTAATAGACTAGTATTGCACTTGTGCGCGTTGTGAGGGCATAACAATATAGTTCTCATATATTTAAGTATTGGATACTTATGAAAGTGCGATAGGAGGTTGTGTTTTACCGATGGTACGGAAAATAGCTTCGCTCTAGATAGACCCCGCGGAATCCCATTGGTAGTGTGTCTATGTGTCTATGGGAGTCCGCTTCAGGGTAGGTGTATTTGGTCTTAACTTGAGACTTGCATCACTAGTACTTGCAACAATCGATACGTTTTGGTTTTGGTCATCCAGAACTTTAACAGGTTCTGTGTATGCCTCTTCTGGGTTTATTGAGAATCGTAGTGTACTGGGTGTGATGTCAAGACGGAAGTATCACTTCAGACATATGGAGATGATGATCACGCAGTGATTCAGAACTAGTTCTCTATTGTGTTGCAACCATCGGGATAATATGACAAGGTCAGGATTATCCTATTCAAAGAGACTAGTTGCTTGATATCCGATATGTGCTTCGCACGGGGCATACACTATTCCACCCCAGGCCTTGCACGTGAACATCTGATACTGGATCGCTATACATAATACTACTGTATACTATGCCTGATAAAGATCGTATATTCCATTAAGAATATTTCTGGAGAATTGGGAAGGCATGGCGCTTTGCTAGAAGCCAACCTTGTCTTGTAAATCGGTAAAAATATAGTACGAGGTACGTACTTGTTCTGATAGTCCGACGACCGGATTTACTGCCAATATATCCAGGGATCTCTTGGGTCCCTTCCCGAAGATTCACCGAAGACGTATGATTCGAACTTAATTAATCTGGGATTAATTGCGGAGAGATTTTATCTAGGATAAAATACTATTTGAAGAGAGAGAAAGATTAATTTGGAATTAATAGATAAAATAAAATATTCGATATATTAAACGAAATTAGATTTCGACACGGAATTAAAATTGGATTTTAATTCGGGCAAACGAGTTAATTTAGAATTAATTCGTTAGCAACGTGAATAGTAATTTCACTAGGCATAATTATTTAATTACGTTGCGACAGAAGTTCATTAATTCGTAATTAACGAAACCGAGCCCGGAAGTGTTTGCGGACCTACTCTTATTTTGAATTGAGTAAGGCCCACAGTCACATCGCGAGTCACATCACTTGTCACTTTAGTGATAGATGTCTTGTCACCTTTTTGGTGAGTGACATGCAGTCACTATTCATGAAAGAAGTGGTTGTGGGCATTTAATGCCATTTTGGAGCCAAAAATTGGCTTTGACTTTGGGAAAGGATATACCAATTTTTTTGGTATTGGTTTTTTATAATTTGTTTTTTGAAAATACAAAATCTCTCTCTTTTTCATCTTGGCCGTGAGCCTCTCTCCCTTTTGGAAGAAAAATTTATTTTCTTCCTCCATTGCTAGCACACTTGAAGGATCAATACAAGGTGATATGGAACCGAACTAAGAGCTTGGAATCATTTAAGCTTGGAGCTTGTTCAACATCATCAACAAAATCTTCTCTTGGCCGAATACATAAAGCAAGAAGATAAAGTCTTTGTGTTCTTCACATCCTAAAGCCGATCTTTGTAAGTATGATTTCGTCATACTTATTAGTTGGTTTCATTCATTTCTATGCTTAATATGATATTGGGATTAACCTAGAAACCCAACAGATAATAGAAAGTTCTGCAACCAGAATAGAAAGATCATTGGGGGACCTTCAAGGACCAAGCCCACTCCTTTGAGGTCGCCCCTATCAGAAACAAGCGATTATCCAATTTCGATAGACTATTGTCAGAGGTGTTTGGAGAACTAAAGAGGCAAGGACACTTAAATCCCTTAGAACCTAAACCACTTCCAAACCCTGTGCCCCGCTACCTTGACCTAAACCTATATTGTTACCTCCACCGGCAAAGGGGCCATGAAACTAACAAATGCACCTGCCTTAGGTATGAATTCAAGACCTCATTGATGCCCATAAAATACCCGACATAGAAAAGAACAACCCAATACACATAAAAACTCTCCACCCACTCACATGATCAACTCCAGCCTACCCGACAGCCTTGTTCTCCAAACTCACAACCACCAAACTTCCCGCATCGGATATGGGGCAACAGTAGTAAAGATGAGATAGAGCAGAACGAGTAATTCTGGGAAAACTTCTCAAACAGTGACGATAAAGAGGTTGCAAAAGAGGAAAGTAAATGGGAAAATTAATTACTGCAGTTGGAAAATATGATATTTGAATAAAGCAAGAAGTCGGAAGAAGACGAGGCTGTAAATTTCAGAGATGGTTACTTTTCTGATCTGATTGAATTTTAGTTCTGCATTTATTAATAATAAGGACATTGATTTTGCCTACTTGTTCGAGTCTTTTCCTCAATAGTTAAGCATAAATCCGATGATGAAATTGTTTGCTTCAGGGTGAAACCTTAGAAATGATAAAGTGCGAAAGGTACTCTCGTATGATATTTTGGGTAGTTGATCTTGATTAAACTCCCGAGCACTTGATCACAGGATCTTAGCAGTGAAAGACTGAGTAGTCAACAAGATGACTAGTTGAAAGAGATGGCGGATCAGTGAATGACCGTTTGCCTAGATGTCCATCCCGTTTACTTATGTTATGATATGTGATATGGTTGGAAACGAAGAAAAAGTCTCTGAAAAGAAAAAGGAAAAATAGACCACCTATAACCGATAAGCGTGAAGCTACCCATGGGTGAGTATTAGGACCACCATGAGGAGAAATGCTACCTTATATGGTAGGTGTCAAAAAAAAAGAGAAAGAAAGAAAAGGAAAAAAAAAAAGAGAAAAAGAAAAAAGAAAAATAAGAAGAAAAGAGAAAAAAGAAGTTCAAAATGAATAGAAAGAAAAGAAAAAGAGATGAAAGAAAAGAAGAAGAAAACCATATCACATTGAGTACGAAAAAGTATTTGCAGAGCATGATCAAGACATCTAGGTTGGTTTGACCCATCGATCCCATTCTTTGAAACAAAATCGTTGAGTTGGCTTACCTAAGGATCAAGGTGTAAAAGAATCCGGGCACACACACACTTTGAGTCTGGTTCAGATCATTTATTCAAACGCTCAGATTTGAGTTGCTTCGAATAATTTGAAGGTTCTCTGGTTTCAACACTGGGCATCCTTTGAGGGCGACAATATGTATAACCATTGGGATTATCTCTTAAGACGCAATATAGTATACCGATATGGAACATGATCTACTTTGGTCGAGTGCAAGTGACAAATGAAAAAAACTAAGCCAAGACTGGGGGCGACCAGATTACTACCCCGCGAATAAGGGATATAACGAGAACTTGAGCCATAAGACAAAAGAAAACTGAGCAATCACCAGAAAAGAACTAGCAGAAGGAAATTGTAAGAAGACCAAGGGGGCGACCAGAGACATTTGTAGGCGAATGGTACCAAAGAGCACAAGGAAGACCTAAGCCAGCGGAATAGGAAACATATTCATGCAAACATACATACATGTCACATGCACACAATTTGCTTCGTTTTTGTTCACGGGTTTTGAAGAAAAACGGTAAATACCCATATTCGGGAACAAGACCCACAGCTCAATTTGGGAACAAGACCCGTAATTCAATTTGGGAACAAGACCCACAGTTGGGAACAAGACCCACATTCGAGAACAAGACCCGCAGCTCAATTTGGGAACAAGACCCACAATTGGGAACAAGACCCGCAATTCAATTTGGGAACAAGACCCACAATCGGGAACAAGACCCACAATTCAATTTAGGAACAAGACCCATATTCGGGAACAAGACTCGCAACTCAATTTAGGAAAAAGACCCACAATCGGGAACAAGACCCGCAATTCAATTTGGGAAAAAGAGCCACAATCGGGAACAAGACCCGCAATTCAATTTGGGAACAAGGCCCACAATCGGGCCGCAGCTCAATTTGGGAACAAGACCCTCAACTCAATTCGAAAACAAGACCCACAACTCAAATAGGGAACAAGACCCTCATCTCAATTCGAGAAAAAGACCTATAACTCAAATAGGGAACAAGACCCTCAACTCAATTCGGGAACAAAGCCCACATTCAGTACAACTCGGGAACAAAGCCCACAGTCAACACAGTTTGGGAACAAAGCCGCCCACATTTAGTACAGCTTGGGAACAAAGCCCACAGTCAACACAATAGGGAAAAATACCCTCAACTCAATTCGGGAACAAAGTCCACAGTCAACACAGTTTGGGAACAAAGCCCACATTTAGCACAACAAGAACAAAGCCCATTCTCTACACAACTCGGGAACAAAACTCACAGGTGGTTCGGGAATAAAGCCTAGGGGTCAAAAGTACCTCGCCATCACATTCAGCACAACAGGAATAAAGCCCAGGGCACAAAGCCCACTCTCTACACAACTCAGGAACAAAGCCCACATGTGGTTCGGAACAAAGCCTAGGGGTAGCAGCACCTCACCATCAGATCATTTAGTTCGAAGCAACATGCAAGTCAAGTGGCAGCTGGAGAGCCGGGTAAGTAAAAATGTATTACATAACTTTGATAGGATTATCACTGTTACACACTACACAAGTCCCATCAAAGTGGGGGTGGCTATAGGCACTGTATTTTTGCATGTAAGTCACGATGATGAGTCTCGTACGGAGGCACTCCTCTTTAAGTTTTGGAAGTCACGGGAAACAGACGTCGAAAGGGAAAGTCAGAAGTTCATATCTTGTTAGACTAAATTCATTTGCTTAGCTGTGGGCTCACTGGTTGGACCTCTATTTTAAAACACATCCTTAACCCAAAACTCCCACAAGCCATAAATCCTTGGCCCAAAACCCTTGCAACACACACCAAGCCCATCAAAAAGAAACCAAATGCACGCCCAATGAGACCACATTCACGCCTAATCCTTCCAAAATAACCAATTCACACATTAAACACATGTTGAAATCAAGCCAAATCACATTCCCTAATTAAAAGATTCAAATCAAATCTCATCAATCACATTCCTAATTAAATTAAATTACATTCCTAAACTAAATCAAATCAAATTAAATCAAATCAAATTAAATCAAATTACCTTCTTAAATTGAAGAGATCATTTCCTTATGACACACAAATTAAATATTCCCTCATAATTACACAATCTAGGTTTTCCTACCCGTATAAGGTAAACCTCAACCATTGCCTATAAAAAGAAGCATAAACCCAACCTTGGAGACCTTAGCATTCCATTCTCATTCACGCCCACTCCTCTCTTTAAGCCTTCCATTAACGCCCAAACAGCAAGAAAACCAGCCCTCCATTCATGCCAAATAGTAAGAAAACCAGCCCTCCATTCACGCCCAAATAGTGCCCAAATCAGCCTCCTAAACCACCATAAAACAGTCCCCAAATCAGCCCCCTAAACCACCATAAAATAGCCTCAAATAAGTCTCTAAACCACCGTAAAATAGTCCCAAAAAACCCCCCCCATAAACCACCGAAAAACATCCTCTAAAATTCCCTTGTATTACCAAAAAAACTGCATCTTAAAACACCTCTAATTACCCAAAAAACTGCACCTTAAAACACCCCAATTACCAAAAAAACTGCACCTTAAAACACCCTAAATCATATAAAAAAATTACACTTTAAAATAGTTCCAAAATCATCAAAAACCGCAACAAAAACAACAAAAATAGCAAAAACAGTAAAATAGCAAAAATAGTGAAGCAACGAAGGAAAACAACGAACCAGTAAATCGAAAAAGCCATGGAGCATCAACCATTCCGACAATCGCGTAACGCACTTCCAAGAGACTACTTAAGAGGTTAGACCTGAGGGCACATTTTTATTTATTCTCGTTCTTTTTCTGTTATTTATTAATGTTTATTTGCATGAGTATTGTTGGTTAATGTGTGCTATGGCCATGGATGAATGAAATATGTGTTATCTCTTGCGGTATATTGGATGGAAACCCGCACGTAAATTCCGTAGCCGAATCCGAATGAACGGTATTGCGGTCTGCACTCGGGATATAATGCCACGTACCGCTTGAGAGATATACATATTTCGTTTCATCCAAGTTTGTGTTTTTTTTCGTCATTTATTAGAAATAATATATCACTTTTATGCATAATTAGGTTGTTTAGTACGTTATTTCTATGCAAGATTTAGTTGATTATTTCCAAGCATGGTTTATTTATTTCTTTTGCATTAGAAACTTAATGATGTCTATTCTACATTTATGTTTAGATCATTATGTTATTTATATTGTGATGTTTATTGATTTAATGCTTTCATGTGCTTGCGTGCTTGCCGTTATGCTGACTTACTTTTATGCATGCAAACTTAGATATAAGTTGTATGCACCCTTAGATATAGGTCGTTCTCGCGTACGTAGGTTGCGTAGACTTGGTTAAATTATTGCAAAAATATTTTCATTACAAGTGGCATAAATAAGGGACCATTATGAACCCAACGGTTTGAGGTCTTCCCTTACGAGGGGTGAGTGCGGCCTTAAATTATTTTCCCAGTTCACACTGGGTGGCGACTCTATTTTATTTCTCCGGTTTAGTTCCCCCGTGGGCTATTCCATACTCCCGACTAGGCCGCGAGCCTAGAACAACGTCGTCGATTTCTGTGTCCTACAGAAGCACCTCACCTCCATATTAGCTCAGTCCAGTAGTGATTCCTAGAGATCACAGTATCTTACGGGGATGAACCTCAGGGGTCGCAACATCTCACCACCATATCAACTCAGTTTAAAGCAACAGGCAAGTCAGACAGCAGCTGGCAAGCTAGGTAAGTAAAAATGCACTACATAACTTTGATAAGATTGTTACTGTTACACACTGCACAAGTCCCATCAAAGTGGGGGTGACTGTAGGAACTACATTTTTACATATAAGTCTCGATGATGAGTCTCACATGGAGGCATTACCCTTTAAGTTGCGGAAGTCATAGGAAATAGACGTCGGAAGGGAAAATTCAGAAATTGATACCTTGTTGAACTTAATTCGTTTGCTTACCTTCGGGTTCGCTCGTTAGATCTCTGTTTTAAAATTCATCATTGGCCCAAAACCCCGCAATCCACACCAAGCCACACACTAACCCCACCAAAAGTCCCATCCAGCAGCCCTCATTCACACCCAGACAGCCCCAAAAAAACTGCACATCCACCACGCAAACTACCCATGAAACCCCTTTCAATTACCATGAAACTGCACCCCAAACTAAACCTTATATCACCGAAACTGCACCTTAATTACCGTGAAAACAACATCCCAGAAAACTGCCTTATACCACCAAAAATACTTCCCTGAAAATAGTCTAGTACCACCAAAAAACCACACCGAAAATAGTCCATTACCACAGAAAATACTGTACCGAAAATAGTCCCTTACCACTGTAAAATTCACACCGAAAACAATCCCCAAATACACCTTTAAACCATAAAAATCATAACCCCAAACAAACCTAAATAACCACAAAACAGCAAGCTAAAATAGTCCCTAATTACTGCGAAAACAGTGACTAAAAACATCAGTAAAAATAGAGAAAATGGCAGCCCAAAATAGTGAGGTAATGAAGGAAGACATAGAACTAGTGAACTGGAGGAGTTGCGGAGCGTTAACTCTTCCGACAACCGCGTAATAGAATTCCAAGAGGCGAATTAAGAGGTTAGACCTGAGGGCACCCTTTTATTTATTCCCGTTCTTTTTTTATCATTTATTATTATTTCTTTGCTTGCGTATTGTTAGTTTACGTATGTTATGTCAATTTGATGAATGATTTTGTGTTATCTCTCGCGGTATATCGGATGGAAACCTAGATGTAAATTCCGTAGCCAAATTCGAATGGACGGTAGTGCGGTCTGTACTTGAGATACAATTCCACGTACCGCTTGAGAAATGCAAATATTTCGTTTCATCCAATCTTGGTGCTTATCTATTATTCATTAGAAATAGTATGTTATTTTCATGCGTGATTTAGTTAGTTCTTCCATATTAGGAGCTTAATTATTCTTCAATGTTTATGTTTAGACGCTTATTATTTATTTATATTTTCGAACTTATCAATTTAATGCGTTCATGAGATTATGTACTTATCGTTCGGTCGACTTACTTTTATGCATGCGAACTTAGATATAGGTTGTATGCGAACTTAGATATAGGGTATTCTTGTGTATGTATGTTGCGTATGCTTGGTTAGATTATTGCACAAATCTTTTCATTACAAGTGGCATAAGTAAGGGACCATTCTGAACCCAACGATTTGAGGTCTTCCCTTGTGATGGGTGAGTGCGGCCTTAAATCATTTTCATGCGTGATTTAGTTAGTTCTTCCGCATTATGAGCTTAATTATTCTTCAATTTTTATGTTTAGAAGCTTATTATTTATTTATATTTTCGCACTTATCAATTGAATGCGTTCATGAGATGTGTGCTTACCATTATGTCGACTTACTTTTATGCATGCGAACTTAGATATAGGTTGTATGCGAACTTAGATATAGGTTGTATGCGAACTTAGATATAGGTTGTATGCGAACTTAGATATAGGTTATTCTTGTGTATGTATGTTGTGTATGCTTGGTTAGATTATTGCACAAATTTTTTCATTACAAGTGGCATAAGTAAGGGACCATTCCGGACCCAACGATTGAGGTCTTCCCTAGTGAGGGGTGAGTATTGCCTTAAATCATTTCCCAGTTCACACTGGGTGGCGACTCTATTATTCTCCGGTTTAGTCCCCCGTGGCTACTCCGTACTCCCAACCGGGCCGCGAGCCTGGAACAGCATCGTCGATTTATTTGCCCTACACCGGTCGTTATAAAATACGATAATTAGGTAGGTTCTCAACCAATTTATGATATAAATCATAATTCCTTGATCATTGGGTGGGCAATCAACATGCCATAGTTATGCTAGTCCTTGTGGACATCCAATTTTTTGCACAAGTTATAAGAACATGCCTAAGGGTCGCTGCATCTTATGACTCAGAAAAGTCAAATCATTATCAATAGTACTATTTAGGGATAAATTGGTATTGGTCAGTCAGGTAAAGCCTATTTATGCCAATACAGTTTAAGCCTTTTGGGTTTATACTTTACAATGGCAGGTAAATTTTAGACTCAAATTATTATTGAGGATTTTAGAAGTTTAAGTGAATAACTATAAAATGGATTCCTCCATTGAAAATTCCTTAGAGGGAGGGTGGAGCGAACTCTCTTAAATACCCTTACCTCTTAGGCTCTTATTGCCTTGGTGACAAGAATAAACAATAGATCCTCCAAATTAGTCCAACACTTTAAATATGCTTTAAGGTAAGCTTTGAGTAAATGATTATCTAGATATCTTCACAGCTTTTTCTTTTGGTTATAAAAGGTAGTGAGTGAAGGAAGACACCAAATCGTTATCTAACTCTAGTAATACCTTTGGTTAAATTAACTTTAGTTTGGAAAGTTTTATTAACGCCTTGGTCCCACCCCACTTGTATCTTTATAATTTCTTTTATTATAAACAAGTTTTTTAAATTTATTAGCCTTAAAGGTAATAAATCTCTACGTTCATCATGGAATAATTACTTAGCAAAGGGATAAACAATACTCTCTCTATTTCCTTAGAAAGGCTCTAGATACTTGCACCCTAAAATAATCATTCTAATTCCAATCATACATAGAATCAACAAGCATATGAGTTTTAATATGTTGGAATTATTTTAGGCATTAAATAACTTTGATTAATATTTAATTATGATATTGCATTTTATTTTATTCAAATAAATTTACTATTCACATTTGTTACAGATGCGTGAACTTTAAATATAATTTCACAATTCAAATCTCACCAAATCATGTAAAACTTATGCCTAAAAGTACTTTCAGGGTGTTACCTTTCCAACGAGATTTTACGCACCCAATTCGAGTTCAAATGAGAGAGAACTAATCAAAACCAAAACGATGCGCTGATACCACTGTTGGGAAGCAGCCGCGAGTGCGTAGCAGAAAATTTAAAAAATTATGATGCCACTATCCATTGCCCAAGATCCATTTGTTTTGATTATTGTACAAGCCTAGGCATGTTACTCTATATTCTAATCATAAAAACTCATAAAACATGCAAAGAACATAAACCTAAATGTGCTAACTATCATAAGAACTGTAATTAAAATAAAGAAAGAAAAAGATTTACTTGAACCGAAGACTCCTCCAGTCCTCCCTCCAATCTACAAGTTTTTCTTGTACTCAGCAAGCTCTTCTACGTTCCAAAGAGACACCCAAGTGTGTGGCCTCCAAATTTGCACAGACCAAAGCCAAAACTCAACAGTAAGACTACAACTCTAGTGCACGGGTATTTTGCCCTTGGTGCTAGCCTAGGCAAATACCTCAAAACTTTTAACTCGAGGTTCCTATAGTCAATTAGACTTAAGGATCCACAAAATCAGTGGCTTACTCTTAAACTTTAGAGTTGCTCACTTATATAAACCCAAGATATGTAAGGTTTTGGTGTAAAAATTTGTGAGGAATTCTTTGGGTTTATACAGTGCTCCACAGACAACAAAATTAATTAAGAATCCGATGTGGGATAAAAGCTAATTTAATCTTAGCCATTGAATCTTAATTTAGTGGTTTAATGAGATTATAAATCCATAATAAGAGTTTGGGCCTAATTGAAATTCAAAATAAATAACAAAATACTATTCATATTACTATTTTGTGAATAGTAATTTTTTTAATTCCAACTCCCAAAGTGCCCCTATCGTCATTCAACAATCCCTAAGCTACTATGGAACCTCATAAATGATTTGTTCAATAATTAAACACATTGAACCATTTATGAACAATTCCTACAACAATCCTATATGCAGTTAAATTTGTATTGTGCACTGTTAACCATTGATTTCGACTTTGTTGTATGTGACCTTTTGGGTTCCCCTCAAGTTGGATGTAAAATGAATCGTGATAATTTAATAGAACATAAATTATCCTCCGATCAGATGGTCGTTTGATTTCAATGACCAAGGTTGACATCTAGCAACATGCCAAGGCCCCAAAATGAGAAGGAAAGATATATACCCATGTATGCGATTTACATATGATACGGTCCCTCGCCTCACTATATCCCCACCGTTGACCTAGGGTATGGAAAGTGTCTACCCATATAGTCAAAGGTATGATGTTAATAGTGTCATGAATCATGTTAACCCAAGAATCTCATATGATTCTTCCGCTACAACCACAGTCTCAAGTACTGATCACACATATCAACCCACGAACTGGAATACTACATTGTAAGAAAATATTATCCGAGAGAGTGGCGGTTCTCTGTTGTGTCTTTACAAACTTCATGTGTTTCAATAAATGACCCAATCATACCCTTATGACCGAATCTTTTGAACCGGGGAAGGAGAATGTCAAAGTTATTTGATCCACACATAAGATTGTAAAGACCTCAAGTCTAAGGACTAGTTATATAATCGATACATGAAAGTTCTCATAAACATTCCATGTGAAAACTTTCGATGGTCAGTTCGATGGGACACGAGCAACTCATGCATCCATGTGATACACCAAGTGGACGGATCTCCGATAGTAGCCTATGAGATTGGCTGCCCCACTTAAGGGCGGATCATATCATCATGCTAGTGTCTCCACTTGTGAACGCCCAGATTATTCACAAAACTATGACTAGGAACGTTTGAGAGTAATGATTCTCAAAAGGGTGGAAGCCATCATCTTATTACTCCAAGGGCTTTATTACTGTGTTTGATGATTCATATAATTTATGTAAGACACGTATAATAAAGATTACGATTTTATTAATTAATGAAAAATATTACAAATACATGTACATATAGCTCATTCACAAGTTTGGTATAGGGCATATCCCTAACAACTATTGATCATGGGTCACTCTCTCTCGATTCACGTGAAACGAAGTGCTATTCCATAAAATCGACACCGCAGCCTTGTAGTACTCTCGGAGAACTTCGATTTGGTGGGTGGTTTGGGCCGTGAAATGAAGCGAGGAGCCGGGATCGGCATATCTATTCATGTGCCTAAAACATCTTGGTTTCACCTGATTCTGGTGTCCCTTAGCCGGATGCCGACAACTGGAGGGTGGGGGTGAGCCGGTGGTTTTTCTGTGGTGGTGCACCGACCAGCTGTAGCGGAGCATAGATGGACCAAGCATATGATGGTGGCTTCGATTTGGGAGGGGGGGAGAGGGCTAGTAGAAGAGGTGCGAGACTTATTCTCTTTTTGGAAATTCAAGAAACTTGGGTATTTTAATGAAGTTTTGGGAATTTACGTTTAGGCCCCCGTAAATTACTTATAGATCCTTTCCATGGACCTTCACGGAAATTTATATTTTCTAAGCCTTTCTGATGTAAATTTTGAAAAGTATTCAAAACGAAAGTTATTCGTCTCAGAAAAAGAGTCTGATTGTTCAAGAATCAACCCAATTGGAGTTCATTTGCTATCTTTATAGCCGAAACAAGAAACTTTTATACGTAAAATGATAAAATCAAAATCTGCGTAACTGGTTCTCGAAACCACTTGTTTTCCAATGCAATCAAGCTTATTTAAGAATATTTTAAACTATTTCCCAACACATAAACTCTGATTTTTTTATTACCATTCTGTTCCAAATATTATCTTTAATTCGGAAATATTCCAACTGTATTCCGAAAAACTCAGGATATTACAATAACGTAAACTATAAAGAAGTAAAAGAAAGGGACAACATGCACTCCCAACAGACGCTCCATCGCGAGTGTGCTGGAATGCTGCTGAAGGATTTCCTACAAGATGCTAACTGAACCTTTGTATGAACTAAAGAAACTAAATTTGGTTCGTGGATGCATGAACATATTATTTAACTTAGATAAGCTATTAATTATTCTAGATTTTTGGATGCTAATGCTGATATAAATTTTCAGCATAGCTGATGTAGTCACTTGATATGCCCAAGTAGTCTGTCTATGAAATGTCCAATTTGACTTGATATGCCCATTATCTCATCATTCTTACCCAAGACTCTAACTTGGTACAAATTATAACTTTCACACTCAAATATATTTACATCATCAATACTCATCATAATATATCAAGCTTAGCCTAATTTTATTTAACTGAGACTCATACTATTTTTCACGTTTCACACATCCAAGTCAACAATAGATTTTAATCAACAAGCTATTTGAACAAGCCTACTAATAGGCTTCATGCATCACTAGCAGAAAAAACAAGCTTTATAAATATAATGTTCAATTATACATACACACGAAAAATTATTTCCATAACTAATAAAAGAATTACATATTGCTATAAGCAATAGTTAAAAACTTTGGAAATTCTCAACACACACTTTGCATAAATGTAACAAATTGTAACATATAAACATCATTATCCACAAGATACTTATAAATAAACTAAACATCAAGTTTAACTAAACTTTAACATTCCAACAAATAACTTATACTTAACAAAAACAATTAGTGAAGTTACTAATTTACAACTTAAAACTTTTTACCATATTTTAATATAACTTAAACCAAAACATTCTCTTAAGCTTAAATTACCATTAAAAAAAACCTCTCAACTAGCCTACACATATACGACCAAGTGCTAAAATCTTAAATCCTTAAGTTTCATCTCATTTGAATACTTCATGTGATATAATATTACTCACAGACGTTAAAACAATATCATTTTTAATACACATGAGCATCATGCTTATAACTTCAACAAATCATAAAACACCATTCCCTCCAAACTTACATATAATATTTGGCCATAATGGGAAAACACACTCTTTAAAGTTTCCATCCACCAATTCAACTTAAGCTAGTACACGTCTAGAAACATAAACCGTAATGTTTCATCATCCAAATAATTCACAAAACCAACTCTACAATAAGCTATAAAATTTGGCCATGAGGGGAAAAGTAGCAACTTGAAGTTTTCATCCACACTCAACACTTCATATGCTTAAACATCACCCAAAAACCTCAACCATCATCATTCATTATTAAAAAAACCATAAACAGTCCCTTCTTCTAAGTTATCATTCGGCCAATGCATAGAAAAATGCAACTTTAGATTTTCAACTTAAACCAAAGCAATCTCATATCAAACTTTGCCTAATACATGATTCACCATCAATTATCATCAAAGAAAAAACTCCCCCTCAGAACCATAACAGTTTCGGCCAGCCCCCTTCCATAAGGGGAATTCAGAATTTCATCAACAAAGCTGATTCCATACTAATATCATCTCCAAATGCAAAGAAATACATGCTAACAAGTCAATATAAGCATAAAATGTATAAATAAATTTCTACGGCTCAAGGGTGGCAATTTATTGGTTTATGTTTCATGCTTAAAACTAAAATTTATGAGAAGAGGATGATTAAAAAGCTTACCCGTGAGTGATTGATTTGGAAATATTCAATGGCTTCTTCAAAGATATTGGAGATGTGTAGAAAAAAATTACTTTGTTTCTAAAAGAGCACCTCATGTTTTTTTTTTCCTTATTTTTGAGTGGTATGAATGAATAATATCATATTTATACTGATTGGCAGAATTTTAAGTTACGAGGAGTGGCTAGATTTGTGCCACATCACTCACTATAATCTAAAATCGCAGGTTATATTATTCATAGCCTAAAAATATGCATTATTGACCTAGTTATGATCCTAATTTGGGAAAATTTCTGACACGAAAGTTGTAGGTCTCAGTCTTAGATTTTCAGAAATATAAAATTTATTAAAATCGAAGATCATATGAGAAAGTTAGAGCTGAAATTCGGAAGAGCTGCTTATTGACTCAGATGAATAATAAATGTGTTAAAACTGAAAATTTATCTGGGACCTCAGGATGATATTTCTAATGTATGAAATCTACTTTTATATTATTTTATGATTCTAACATGTCATGCATGATGATTCACTATGCCGGATATGACCGGACTGACCAGGGCATTACAATGATGTTCATATATTGATATATTTAGAATATTATTAAACCTATAGTACTATCATTTTGGAAATAAAAGTAGATTATGACTTGTAAACTTATTTTAAATTAATTAAGTTTATGGTATTGTAGGTGAAAAATCTCAATAATCTGAATTTCAACACATGAAAGTAACATATCCTATACTAACTTACTCCAATTTGTCATGCAAAAAAACTTTATTTTCCACCAACACACTTACAATCACTCAAAAGGAAATGTCAAACATGATCAAAGCTCATCAAAAAGGACTCCAAAAATGAAATTCATGGCCTTTGACATAATAATTGAATTTGACTCTATAAATCATTGTGTAATATTTTATTAAAGCCATTTTTTTGGTGTTTTGATATATATATATATATATATATATATATTTCCATTCTCTACACAATTAAAAAAACTTCATAATCTCATAATTCTCTTTCCATTTTGTAATCTCCTAAGTTTAATAAAAGTTTCTCTCAATTCTCTACATCTTTTCTTCTTCCTCTCACATTCTTCTTAATATTTCTCCATTGATTTTGTAACGATCGGTAGTTTTTTACTACTACCTATAGCGATATTATTAGGTACGGAATGAAGGCATGTGAAATAAATTATGATAAGATTCAAATACAATCATGAGTTGATTTTGGGGACGATCGGTAAATTTCTCGAAGTCCCGAGAAGAGACTGTACCATGTGCTCTTTTGTGCTATTTATTGTATTTGGGGCATAATCATTTCGTACGATCTCCGATTTTTATGAATTTTATATCGCCGAAAAGCTGAGACCGAGACCTACAACTTCTGCGTTAAATATTTTCCCAAATTCGGACCAAAACCAGGCCAAAAATGTAAGTCCAATTCTGGATGAATAGTAATTTCGGGGCTAAAAGAGAGAAATCTCAATTTCTCTAGAATTTTCTACACTCTTCTCATAAGTTTCCAAATATCATACACCCCCTCTATATATATAACACACTATTCACAAATACCAATTTTGGGGAAGAAAATAAGAGAGAAAGAAAAGAAGAAATGAATTAAAATGGAGAAGAAAAAAGCTACTGCCGAGAGGAGAATGGGAAGAAAAAAAGATGAGAAATAATGAGAAGAAAAAAAGAAAAGAGAAGGGAAGGTAGAAAAAGAATATGAGAACCCATTGGGGGACTTAGGAAGTGAAGAAAAACCAAAGAGAAGGAAGGTTTGAATTTTGAAATATGACGATAGTATAGAAATGTTGGCATGATAAGAATTGTATTTTAGTGATTGCAAGTAAGGAAAATGATTAAGGAGCTAATGCCGAAATTTTAAAGTTTGGTTAAAAGTTTATGATTTTGAGAATTTAGTGAGTAATTAAAGGTGTGAAAATTGATTATGGTGATGATAATAACATGTTTGGGGCTCTGATTGATAAAAATATAAGTTTGAGAATGATTATTGTGTGATTTGATATGTGAATCCAAGGTTATTAAGTTTTGGGCTTAAATATGTTATGATTATATGAATAGATTAAGATTGATTCATGATTAATGGAAGATTAAAATATGTTTAATGGAGTGTTAAATGATGTATGAGATATTGGTTTGTAGCTTGGAAGTGTTAGAATGAAGTAAAGATGGAAGATTTGAGATTGGGATGAGATTGGAGAAGAAAACCTGTAACCTGGTTTTCCAAGTCACGTCGCGACGCGCAGAAGAAAAATATGAGTGTCGTTTATGGTTCGCGTATGTCGCGACGCAGGATATCGCGAGCATTACAACATGGCCCAAACAATTTTAAACCCCCCAATTCCATTCTAACGCGTTAGAGACTGCTCTTGGAGTCTCGTATTAGTTCACATATATTCTTACATCAAGATATGAATGTGGAAAGCCTTATAAGTAAAATCTAGTGACGTATCGTTAGACCATTTTCACCTTATATATATACTAACCAAGTTCTCGATCATAGATTATTCGCAGGAATCGTACTTTCTTACGACGAGGGATCTAATACTAGCCAAAATCCAAATCTGTGAGTGGACACTTTCTCTTTTACTTGTTTCCTTACTATTTCATAATTAAATATCAGACTTACATTTTTTTGCAAATAAGGCGTTAGCCAATTATGTTTTGATATCATTTGTGATTTAACATGATTTGAGAAATGTTTTAGAAAAGAGATGTTTTCAGTCTGAGCTATAGTTTTTCGGGGCATGAGGTAAAACCTGACCCTAATACGTAACTTGAGACATAGTTGGAATTGACGGATACAGAAGACATGTGCACATGTAGAGGACTGAGGGGACGCTATCAAATCCTCGAGCTGGGTTAGGGGACGATGATACGTAAAGCCCCTAGACCCCAGTTTTTGAGCTTGGGTGGTAGCATATATTCACACCTTAGCTCCAGTTTGTGGCTTGGGGGACGGCGATACGTAACGCCTCAAAACCACCAGTTTTTAAGACAGTAGTGGTATATTTTGGGGGACGGCGATACGTAATGCCCCAAAGTCATGGATTTGCACTGCTGGCTCCAGTTAGGCATATGGGGGGACGGAGATATGTAACTCCCTCATACGTCCAGGTTTTCAGACACAGAGCAGTTTACAAAGAACATATTTTCAGTAAATAATTTTCAAAAAAACTAGATTTTCATAAACCGAAGTTTCAAAGACAGTTTTCAGAAAGATGAAGTTTCATAAACAAAGTTTTTATATAAAGATATTATGAAAATATGGATTTTAAGCTAAAAGATTTTTACATCAGTTTTCAGTTATTGTACACTCACTTAAATCGTACGACGATCTAACCCCCCCCACTCCTAGTATTTATTTTACAAGAGTTCTAGGATGACGAACTTTGGAGGACGGATACTGATGCAGTCACTATGGATGCAGTCCACCAGCATTAAGTCATATAGTATGAGAGTCCAGTCAGTGTCAAAGTAAAAGTTTCTTGTATACACTAGTGAAGTATGAGTCTTTATTAGTATTTGTTAATGTGTCTAAAGAAAAGTATTTAAAGCAAACGGATATGAGGAACAAAAAGTATTTTAAATTGAGTTATGGTTTCTATGCTATTGGACAATTATGACCCATAGCGTCACTATTTTTACAGATCATGGTGTTGTTGTACAAATTGACTATGTGACAAGGAGATTGCACTATTATCATTTGTGATTAGATCACCTAGATGTATAAATGATAGGAGGTCCTTATGATTAGTTCCTAGATTGAGATGATATGAGACAATATCAGTCCTCAAAGGATTAATCATTAAATAAACCTAGTCGTAGTATTATCGAGACTAGACATCGATAATGCGTAAAAAACTGGTATTACACTTGTGCGCGTTGTGAGGGCACAATAGCATTGTTATCATATATTTGGGTATTGGATACTCATGCAAGTGTAATAGGAGGTTGTGTTTTACCGATGGTATGGAAAATAGCTTCGCTCTGGATAGACCCCTCAGAATTCCATTGGTAGTATGACTACGTGTCTATTGAAGTCCGAAATCAGGGTAGGTGTATTTAGTATTGACCTGAGACTTGCACCGCTAATACTTGCGACAATCAATATTCTTTGGTTTTGGTCGTCCAGGGCTTTAACCGGTTCTGTGTACGCCTCTGCTGGGTATATTGAGAATCGTAGTGTATTGGGTGTGATGTCAAGATGGAAGTGTCACTCCAGTCATAGTGGAGATGATGTCACGTAGGATACGGAACTAGTACTCTTAAGTACTGCAGTCATCGGGATAATATGACTAGGTCATGTTTATCTGATTATAGAGACTAGTTACCAGACATCCGACATGTGCTTCGTACGGGGCAGACACAATTCTAGCCCAGGCCTAGCACGTGACACCTGATACTTGATCGCAACACGCAATACTACGTATACTACGCCTGACATAGATTATATATTCCTGTAAGAATATTTCTGGAGAATTGGGTAAGCACGGTGCTTTGCTAGAAGCCAACCATGTCTTGTAAATCGATAAGCACGTGGTACGAGGTATACACGTATTCGGATAATCCGATGACCGTATTACTGCCAACATATCCAGGGATCTCTTGGGTCGCTTCCCAAAGATTCAACGATGACAGTTGACTTAAACTAGAATTAATCTGGGATTAATTTAGAGAGAGAAAATTAATTTGGATTAATGAGGCTTTATTTAATCTGGGATTAAATTTGTTCGGAAGAGAGAGAACGCGATTAATTTGGAATTAATCGGATAAAATAATTTAATGGTTAAATTTGATTTTTCTATTTAATTTATTCGTATAGGCTAAAATTAATATATCGGATATATTAATATGAATTGGATTTCATTACGAAATTAAAGTTGGACTTTAATACGAACGAACGAATTAATTTAGAATTAATTCGTAAATGACGTTCGTAAAATATTTGCGAGGCATCGTTATTTAATTAAATTAGATTTAATTATTTAGCGACGAAAGTTCATTTAATCGGATTAAACGGATCCGAGCCGCGGCAAATGTTCGTAGAGATATTTGAATTTTGAATTCAAATGTGGGGCCCACTTCACATGTGTGAAGTGGTAGTTGAGGAGTGGTTGGCAATTAAGCCAACACCACTTGCTTTTCAACTACATGATTTTGGTTTTTGGAAAACCAAGACCCAACTACCTAGTTTGGGTGAAAAGGGTAAAACCTTTTACCAAACCTAACTCTCTCACTTCCAACACAACACACATCTCACAAAAGGAAAACCCTAGCTTTCTCTCAAGCTTGGGCGTGAACATGCTCCTCTCTTCACTTTGATTTGTTGGCAAAATCAACAAAGCTAGCACGGTAGAAGTCTTCTAAGGTGATAGGGAAACCAACTCAAACTTGGAATCAACAAAGGAAGGATCTTGGAGATCTTCTTCTCAAAATTTTAAAAGCTCAAATCCATTCAATGTAAGTAATTCCACAACTTATAATGAATTTATGAACACCTTTTCTTGCTTATTAGATCATTGGCATGTTCTAGGAACACTAACAATGGTATCAAGAGCCAATTTTAAACATGAAATTTTTAGGGTTCATGAGACTAAAATTGGGGCTTTTATGTTTTGAGCATGATTTCTTCAAATTGATGCTTTGAGCATGCTTAGATTATGTTAACTTAGAGTTGTGCATGATTAGATTTGAGAAAATTGATTGGATCAAATTTTTTAAATTTCCTTACCTGGCCGAATGTACTGCCTAGGACTGCACTTGATTTTTTTTTTCTATTTTTACACCATTGGATGTGTTTAAAATGCATGATAAAATGTTGATTGTTGGTTTGATTAGATTAGAATCAAAGTCAATAATGTATATGTTAAATCAAAGAGCATGTTGAGCATGAAATGATGTGTTTTTGATTCAATTTGTGTTGAGCATGAAATGATGTGTTTTGGCTTCAATTTGTGTTGAGCATAAATTGATGGTTGGTATTTTGGAAATATTGAGTTTAATTAATTAATCATGGCTAATACACTTAATTAAATTAATTGTGATATTTGGAATATTATAATTATGTTAATAAGCCTTTAATTATGAATTGGGCTAAAAGTGTGTATTTGGGCTTAATGGGCTTGGTTTGACCAAGTTTGGATTTGGACTTTTGGATTGGATCTAATTGGGCCGAAAACCAATTCCATAAAGTCCAAATACATTACTTGGCCCTTTAAAGAATATAATTGGGCCTAATGGGCCTAAATAATTTGTTGGCAATATGATGATTCCTATTGGGCCTTGGCATTTTGGGTTTGACCCATTATGGCCAAAGCCCATGCCTTAAGAATCAATAAAAAGCCCATTGGACTTTAATTAAAATGCATTGGATGTTATTGGGCCTTTGAGACCCTTAAGATTGGATTTGGAATCCAAGTCTTAAAGCTTATAAGTAAGTGTAACATTTAATTTGGAATTAAATTTGGAATTAGTATTGAATACAAATAAATTGGATTTAAAGTTGTAGTTCAATATAATTCAAGAATACTTACTTTTAGTATTTATTCTTAAACGAGTTTGACTTACGCAAATCAAATCGTTGTTTGAACATTGGATGATCATTAATTCAAAGATTAATTAATTGGATTAGATTGATTGAATAACATGATTTTTATGAGTACATGAATGTATTGCATGAATAATGTATATCAGATGGATATTAGAAGGGTGAGGGCAATTTTGGAAATTAAATAAATTTAGAATTTATTAAATTAGGCCTGCGTGTCCAGCCTTTTATCTATTTACTCTTTGTAATTCTTTTCTCACCAATTCCCCTCAATGTAATGAGGTTTCTTTATTGTATTAATTAATTGGGTAGAAGTTAGAATAGTTCTAGCCGGGGAGAGGAAATGGAGTGATTTGTTCTAGGAACAATTTGTAAGATATCCATCCGCATATCATTATTAATTTATTTATTTATCGCGCCTTATTATGCTTTTTGAATGCATGCTTAAGGGTGTATGATGAGACCTAATTAAAGATAATAAATTGGTTTCCAATTTGCACGTGAAAAACCCTCAAACAATATTAAGCGTTTTTCATTCCGTTGAGTGATTCTTACTCAAGATCCAAAGTTGGCATTGGTTTGTTGGCCAAAGTCAAGACCTTTGTCAATTGCGGATATGTTTGAATCATGAGAGTTTTGTTCCATATCGGTGTCTTGTCCAAGTCATGATTTGTTGGCCAAAGTCAATATCACTTCTTGTCCATCGACATTGATTACGAAGCTTTCCATGTCAATGGGTCACACTTAACTGGAATCATTAAGCTTGTTGTGCCAATGCCAAGGCTTAGTTGATTCAGAGGAAAAATGATAGGTAATATATTGGATATATTGGCATATATAAGATATATGTTTCAGACTTGGATGTCCACCTACTGGATCTAGGAATTGGATTAGATCCAATTGATCTTAGAGATCTACCTAGTTAAGTATCATACAATTTGTTGGCCAAAGTCAAGATTGTGTGTTATTTAACGGGATCCTAGCCTACTAGGAAACTAGGTTTCCCGAGTACTCGACAGAAGGTTAGAGGCTCACCGAAAAATAGTGGGAGGCAAGAATTAAATTTGCAATATTCGTTTAATAACTTGCCATACGCGCTCATATCAAATATCTCGTCAAATAAATTAAAGTATTAGTTGGACTAATATTTAATTGTTGTTTTAATTAAACAGTTGGACTATATTCAAACTACTTCATTTATAGTTGATTATATAATTGGATTATAGTAATCAATATATTTGAATTTTACCCTTCATTTATATTGATTATATAATTGGATTATAGTAATCAATATATTTGAATTTTATCGATAATTTATAGTTGATTATATAATTGGATTATAGTAATCAATATATATCGATTTTAACCAATAAAATTGTAATTATTTATATAGTTAGACTATAGTAATCATTACATTAGATTGTACCTGAAATCGTTGTTTAAATAGTTGGACTATTAGAATCAAGATTAAATTGAAAGATTAGTGTTTAAAACATAATCCTAACGAAAATGTGTTTAAACGACTTTAATTTTCAAATTGAGAATAAAATTTCAGGATGGTCCTGAAAACTAATAAGTTACTTTATTTGATAAAATAACATATTAGGCCTAAGCCCAGAGTTAAGCAAATAGTAGAGCATGATCTTTGGAAGATTCATGTGATGATAACTTTAGTGCTTAATCCATTATACTTGTCAATAAGACTCCTTAAATTCCTAATCAGAACTAAGGATTAGATCCTTAAAGTATGATGAAGAAATTGAAGGATCTTCATAGATCTATTCTTAGATCTTAGAAGTATTAAATTGCAATTAATAACTCTTAGAGAGTTAATGGCCATTCTCAAGGAGACAAAGCCAAAGTTTACAATAAGGCAAGTAGTACAAGGTGCACCCTACTTCGATATTCTAGAAGGCCAAGGCTTGGCCAAGGCTTCTGAGTTGTAGAAAAGGGCAAAGGGAAGATCATTATAATCTTCTAGGAAGATAAAAGACATATCCCAAGATGTCTGCCTAAACTGTGGCAAACGGGGTCACTGAAGTGTGACTGCTGTATGGACAAGGCAGACATGAAGGAATTGAAGACGGGCAAGGCTCTGACTTCAATATGTTTGTCATAAACATGTTCACTAATAGTATTAAAATTGGATTTTAGATACTAAAAGTGGTACATAAATATATATACTGATGTGCAAAATCTTCTTTGAGTAGGATACTGACTTCAGATTGAGATTACTCTGCGAATAGGAAACGGGACGACAGTCACTGTTTCAACCGTAGATACCTAAGTTTAAGAACTACCTTCGGGTGTGTACTTAAATTAGTAAACTGTTATAATGTAACTAGTTTGACTAGAAACATTATCTCTATATCGAGTATAACTCGTTGCGAGTATACCTTTATGTTCTAGAACACTAAAGGTTTCATTTATATAAAGATGATATTGAGATAAAAAAATTAGATGTGAATAAAGAATTTATATTTTGAATATAAATAAATCTCAAACATATATTATGATAAACAAGTAGCTCAAACTGATTTGATCAGATAAAACTTAATTGTCGTAGTGTTGTCTGGGACACATTAAACAAGACTCGTATATCCACACTTTCGAAGAGTGGGTACTAGGACAAATTTGATTCCATTCAAATGATGTCTATGAATCTAGTTTCTAGGCAAAGTGCCTGAAATACCTTTTACTTGGTAAAAGTGTAAGTGTCATCGTTTTGTTAGCCCTCGTCCATAGTGACGTAAGTGGGCCCATGTCTAGCTAGGCTAAATATGGAAATGAATTTTCGTGACCTTTACGGATGTGGCATCACGTTATGGTTATGTTTCTATAAAACACGAATCGGAAACTTTTATAGTTTCGACACGAAATAGACAAACAGATCAGCTAAAGTATTAAAACCATCACGGTTTGACCATGATGAAAATACTTAAGCAGTAAGTTTCTCAAATACTTGAAAGAGTATAGTATTCTTTAAATGAGGACTCCTCCCGGAACACGTCAGTTTGACGGTGTGTCAAAACGGAGAAACCGAATTTTGCTTGACATGATAAGGTTAATCATGAGTCACTCTAGCTACCATTTCCTTCAAAGGATAAGCATTTAACAGTACAATACCTATTTTGAATAAGGTTCCATGAAAATCTGTTTAACAGATTTCATATTAGATATGAACAGGAAAGAACTGGGTTTTCTCACTCCTGAAGATTTCGGATGCTGGGCATATGTTTGGATGATACCAAACAAGAACCCAAATTGGATAAGTGCCAATTGTAGGTTATCCTAGGGAAACCAAAGTAAAGTACTTATACAACTCACTTGAGAACAATGTAATTGTTGCTCACCATGCTGTTTTCTTAAGAGGAATACCGAAATGCGGTGGTAAGTGGGAGGATAGTAAACCTCGATGAAAATCGAAGTTATACTATTCAAGGCACCAAGTCCTTAATGGAACACAAGCAGTTCATCAAGGATGAAACTGTACCAGTAATCTTCGAATACACAAGAACCGCGTAAGTCGGAGAGAGTCAGAAAATAACCTCGGTATGGGTTTCTGATCTCACCTCATAAAGATGTCAATCTTATTAAGGAATACGAACTAACTACGTATGAGGAAGTGATACAAGGTATCGACTCCCTATTATGGCAAAGTGTCATAAGTCCGAAATGGATTCCATGTATAACAACTATGTTTCGACACTAGTTGTTGTACCGCAAGGCATCGTGCCTATTGGTACTATATAAGTCTTCAAGAAAGACATACGTGGATGACAGCAAACCAACGTACTAAGCTAGGCTTGTAGCGGAAAGGTATCGTTATCAATATTGTGTTGATTACAACGAAATCTTTTACCTGTTACCACGTTAAATTTATTTGGATAATGCTTGTTGATGCTGCAAATTTCATTTGTGAAATATGACAGCTGAACCGAAAAATCGCTTTCCTGATAAGGAAACCTTTTGGAGGATGTTTTCAACATCCTAATGATTTTTTCGTATCAAAACTAGCAAACAAGGTTTACAGGTTATTCGATCCATGTTTGGATTGAAGCAAGCATTAGGTTCTTGGAATTATCGTTTTGATGTAAGCATAATGGTTTATGATTTAATTCAAAACGAGAAATGATTCTTGTGTATATAAGGAGGTTAATGGGAGAGTACTGAAAGTGACTGTCCTAAATAATGATGATTTGTCATTTCTTGGAAATGATATTCCCATATTGCAATCGATGAAAGCTTGGCTTTCATGAAAATTCTCCGTAGAATTCTTGGGAGAAACAACCTTTATTCTAGGAATAAAGATCTACTGGGATAGACTTAAAGTTGTTAACACTCTCTGAGAAATCGTACATTGAAAAATGTACGTTACCTGGTGTCTCATACGTTTTGAGCATATGGAGTCACAAACAGGTCAATCCAAGTGTTAGTCACTGGATTGATATTAAGAACATCTGTTAGTATCTTAGAGAACTAAGGATGATGTCTTAAACTATGGAGAATGATAACTTGAAGTGACTGGGATCACTGCTGCAAGTTTCCTAACCGATAAAAATAACTGTACTATACAGTTTGAATAACGGAACAGTGAGCTGGAAATCTTCCAAGCAAGATAATGTTACCAAATAAATAATAAATGCGGGTTATTGCTGCAGCTGAGGCAGCAATAGAAGCCATTTGGGTCGATAATAAATATAATTAGATTAGATATAGTTCTGTTAGCAGCTGAGCTAGGCGTCAGCACAGGCTAAAGAATTAATGGTCTCATCAACGATCCAGATATATACTTCAACTAATCATCTGATTCGTTCGGATCATACATCGTGGCGATGTGATGATCAAATAAATCACATCAGATGATAATCATGGAAATCCGCTGACGAAAGCCTTTCCTCAGCAGTTTGAGCAAACCATACATAGTTCGGGTGTGTGACACTCGAGTGACTGGCTATAGGCCAAGTGGGAGATTGTTGGATAATTATGACCCATAGCGTCACTATTTGTACAGATCATGGTGTTGTTGTACAAATTGACTATGTGACAATGAGATTGCACTCTTATCATTTGTGATTAGATAACCTAGATATATAAATGATATGAGGTCCTTATGATTAGTTCATGGATTGAGATGATATGAGACAGTACCAGTCCTCGAAGGATTAATCATTAAATATCCCTAATCATAGTATTATCGAGACGGGACATCGATAATGCGTAAAAGACTGGTATTACACTTGTGCGCGTTGTGAGGGTACAATAGCATAGTTCTCATATATTTGGGTATTGGATACTCATGCAAGTGTAATAGAAGGTTGTGTTTTACCGATAGTACGGAAAACATCTTCGCTCTGGATAGACCCCTCGGAATTCCATTGGTAGTATGACTACGTGTCTATGGAAGTCTGAAATCAGGGTAGGTGTATTTGGTCTTGACCTGAGACTTGCACCGCTAATACTTGCGACAATCAATATTCTTTGGTTTTGGTCGTCCAAGGCTTTAACCGGTTCTGTGTACGCCTCTGCTGGGTATACTGAGAATCGTAGTGTATTGGGTGTGATGTCAAGATGGAAGTATCACTCCAGTCATAGTGGAGATGATGTCACGTAGGATACAGAACTAGTACTCTTAAGTACTACAGTCATCGGGATAATATGACCAGGTCATGTTTATCCGATTATAGAGACTAGTTACCAGACATCCGACATGTGCTTCGTACGGGACAGACACAATTACAGCCCCAGGCCTAGCACGTGACACCTGATACTGGATCGCAATACGCAATACTACGTATAATACCCCTGACATAGATTATATATTCCAGTAAGAATATTTTTGGAGAATTGGGTAGGCACAGTGCTTTGCTAGAAGCCAACCATGTCTTGTAAATCGGTAAGCACGAGGTACGAGGTACGCACGTATTCGGATAATCCGATGACCGTATTTACTGCCAACATATCCAGGGATCTCTTGGGTCATTTCCCAAAGATTCACCGATGACAGTTGACTTAAACTAGAATTAATCTGGGATTAATTTAGAGGGAGAAAATTAAACTGGGATTAATTGAGGCTTTATTTAATCTGGGATTAAATTTGTTCGGAAGAGAGAGAACGTGATTAATTTGGAATTAATCGGTAAAATAAATTTAATAGTTAAATTTGATTTTTCTTTTTAATTTATATGTATGGGCTAAAATTAATATATCGAATATATTAATATGAATTGGATTTCATTACGAAATTAAAGTCGGACTTTAATACGAACGAACAAATTAATTTATAATTAATTCGTAAACGACGTTCGTAAAATATTTACGAGGCATCGTTATTTAATTAAATTAGATTTAATTATTTAGCGACGAAAGTTCATTTAATCGGATTAAACGGATCCGAGCCGCGATAAATGTTCATATAGACATTTGAATTTTGAATTCAAATGTGGGGCCCACTTCACATGTGTGAAGTGGTAGTTGAGAGAGTGGTTGGCAATTAAGCCAATACCACTTGCTTTTCAACTATAAGGTTTTATTTTTTGGAAAACCAAGACCCAACTAACTAGTTTGGGTGAAAAGGGTAAAACCTTTTACCAAACCTAACTCTCTCACTTCCAACACAACACACATCTCACAAAAGGAAAACCCTAGCTTTCTCTCAAGCTTGGGTGTGAACATGCTCCTCTCTTCACTTTGATTTTGTGGCAAAATCAACAAAGCTAGCACTTGTAGAAGTCTTCTAAGGTGATAGGGAAACCAACTCAAAACTTGGAATCAACAAAGGAAGGATCTTGGAGATCTTCTTCCCAAAATTTTAAAAGCTCAAATCCATTCAATGTAAGTAATTCCGCAACTTATAATGAATTTATGAACACTTTTTCTTGCTTATTAGATCCTTGGCATGTTCTAGGAACACTAACATATGTATGATATTGCATTTGAATATCTTAGAATACAGTCAGAAAGTTAGAGGCTTATGGGTTAGCACTGCTATCCCCTTCTGGTAACATCTCCCAGATCGGCGATGTTACAGATTTTAAACTTCATACCCTCGATCCGAGTAAAAACCTTTTTTTTTATCTTTCATCATGACAAAGAGAGGCTAAATCCTTTAGTGTTGAAGTGTAAAGAAGCTAACATGACTCACTAAGAAGCTTTAAAACGACTTTATGCTTCAAGTTTATTTTCATATATTTTTGCTTTATATTATTTTTTGATTTTTATTCTTCAATAATTCTTTAAGTTTAAAAGATATATTATGCTTGTTTTTAGATACTTTTTTGAGAACTTAAGTGTTGGACAGTTATGACCCATAGCATGATAGCATCATTATTTGTACAGATCATGGTGTTGTTGTACAAATTAACTATGTGACAAAGCAGATTGCACTCTCATCATTTGTGATTAGATCACCTAGATATATAAATGATGAGAGGTCCTTATGATTTGTTCCTTGATTGAGAATGATATGAGACAGTATCAATCAACGAAGGATAAATCATTAAATATCCCTAGTCAGAGTATTATCGAGATTGGACATCGATAAATACGTAAAAGACTAGTATTGCACTTGTGCTCGTTGTGAGGGCACAACGGCATAGTTCTCATGTATTTAAGTATTGGATACTTATGCAAGTGCGGTAGGAGGTTGTGTTTCACCGATGGTACGGGAAACAGCTTCGCTCTGGATAGACCCCCTCAGAATCCCATTGGTAGTTTGACTATGTGTCTATGGGAGTCCAACATCAGTGTAGGTGTATTTGGTCTTAATATGAGACTTGCACCGCTAATGCTTACGACAATCAATATATTTTGGTTGAGGTCGTCCAGGGCTTTAACCGGTTCTGTGTACGCCGATACTAGGTATATTGAGAATCGTAAAGTATTGGGTGTGATGTCAAGACGGAAGTATCACTCTAGTCATAGTGGAGATGATATCACGCAGGATACGGTATTAGTACTCTTAAGTGCTGCGCGGCCATCGGGATATTATGACTAGGTCATGTATATCCGATTATAGAGACTAGTTATCAGAAATCCGACATGTGCTTCGTACGGGGCAGACACAACTCTAGCCCCAGGCCTAGCACGTGACCATCCGATACTGGACCGATATGCACTATACGATGTATACTACGCCTGATATAGATCACATATTCCTGTAAGGATATTTCTGGAGAATTGGGTAGGCATGGCGCTTTGCTAGAAGCTAACCTTGTCTTGTGAATCGGTAAAACGTAGTACTTGGTACGTACGTGTTCGGATAGTCTGACGACCGTATTTACTGCCAACATATCTGGGGATCTCATGGGTCGCTTCCTAATGATTCACCAATGATGTATGACTCGCACTTTAATTAATCTAGGATTAGTTCGATGAGAGAGAAAATTAATATGGGATTAATTACGGAGATATTTTATCTGGGATAAAATATCATCTAAAGAGAGAAAACGATTAATTTGGAATTAATCGATAAAGTTAATATATTCGATATATTAAACGAAATTAGATTTCGACGCGGAATTGAAATTGGATTTTAATTCGGGTGAACGAATTAATTTAGAATTAATTCGTTAGCGACGTGAATAGTGAATTCGCTAGGCGTAATCATTTAATTACGACGCGACGGATAATTCATTAATTTGGAATTAACGAACCCGAGCCTGAGATTATTTACGAGCGCATTCGCATTTCAAATTCGAGTGCGGCACGCAAATCAAATCAAGCGTCAAATCATTAGTCGCATCAAGCGTCAAATCGCTAGTCGTTTCAAGCATCAAATCACTTGTCACTTTGAGTGATGTGACTTGACAACTTGAAAGACTTGATATGACTTGATGGATTTGTGATGTTGTAGTGTGGAACACTCAAGCTTATTACATTTGATTTATTTTGACTTTTTGAAAGTTAAATTAATTGGTAAATCATTTAATATTTTGGAAAATATATAAAGAAAAATCTTTTACCACTTTTGTAATAATCTAACACAAAATCCATTCTCTTTCTCTCTACTTAGTTCACGCCCAAAGGCAGTGAACTGCACTGTTTGGGCGTGAATGATGAAAGCCTTTTTGGCCATTTTTGTGGCAAATTTGGCAAGTGCTAGCACACCGAGAGTTATACGAAGGTGTTATGGAAACTCACCCACGAGCCGGGAATCAAACGACGAAGATTCAGAGCTCAAATCTTGGATTCTTGAAGACTCAAAACTGAATTTTTGAGCAGTGGACTGCATGCAGTGGGCGTGAGCATTGGAGGCCAAAACTTGAAGTTTTGTTCGTCGTTTCGTCTCAACCGATCAATGTAAGTATTCCGTAACTTCTTTGATTTATTTTCACACATATTTCATGCTTGTTTGATGATCTTGGGACCTAGATTTAAACTAACAATGGCATCAATAGCCTATGTTCAAGCATGAAACGTTTAGGGCTTAAAATTGGGTAAATTGATTTTGAGCATAATTTAGTTAAATTATTTGATTGAGCATGTTTAAATGATGTTTAATTGAAGTTTGATTGGATCAATTTCATGAAATTGTGATTGGATCAATTTTCCCCAATTTTTTGGAGCTTGGTCGAATGTATAGGGTTTATGGAATTCTTGGAATTTTTTCATTTTAATTCATTGGATGAATTGTAATGATGTTGGATGATGTTAATTTGAGATGGAATTGGATTTAATTTTGAATTGAACAAAATCCCCAAAATACTTATGTTGGACGAATGCATTAAGTCCCTAATGTCTTGGAATTTTGATTTTTTAATTCATTGGATGTGTTGGAAATCATTCGGGATGAGGACTTAATATCGATTGTGAAATTAATTGGATTGAATTCGAATCGGATAAAAAGTCCCTCCTTGGCCGAGACACTTTAAGCATGTAAATGAGTTTGATTTTTCATCAAAGTTTGTTGGACATGTGATGATGATAAAAGCATGATTTATTGGACTAATTTAATATTTTGGAAATATTGATTTAGGTGATTAATCATGATATACACTTTAGGTTAATTAAATTGGAAATTTGGAATTTGGTAATTTAATTATTTGGGCCTTAAAATTGGATTTGGGCTTTTAAAGTTGTAAATGGGCTTATTGGGCTTTGTTATACAAAGTTGGGTTTAGGCAAATTGGATTGGATCCAATTGGGCCCAAAACCACTTCCGTTAAGCCCAATTGCGACTTAATGAACCTTTAAAGTTTAATTGGGCCTAATGGGCCAAGATTGATTTATGGGCTTATGGGGTAAATCCCGGATTGGATTTTGGTTATTCGGTTTGACCCGAGTTGACCAAAAGTCCACGCCTTAAGAAATCAATTAAAAGCTCATTAGACTTTAATTGAATTGACGTTGGACGCAAATCAGTCTTTGAGACGTGTTACGATTAAATTTGGAATTTAAATCGTAAAAGGTTTATTATTAAAGTGTAATCTTTAATTTGGAATTAAATAACGAATTAGAATTGAATGCATATTAAATTGGATTTAATGACGTAGTTTAATTCAATTCGAGAATTCGTACTTTGAGTACTAATTCGCAAAATGAGTTTGACTCGAACAAAATCAAATCGTTATTTGAACATTGGATGATCACTAATTATCAGATTAATTAATTGATTAGATTGATTGATAGCATGCTTGTGTGAATACATGGTTATGATGAATGAATAATGTATATCAGATGGATATTAGATGAGTGGGGGCAATTTTGGAAATTATTGTAATAAATTCGATTTATTAAATTGGACCTGCGTGTCCAGCCTTATCACCTCTATTCTCTTTGTATTCTCTTTTCACCTATTCCCCTCAATGTAGATGAGGTTTCTTTAGAAGTGTAGTGTAACGGGTAGAAGTAATACAAGTGCTAGTTTGAGAGAGAAAGGGAGAGATTTGATCTAGGATCAATGTGTTAAGTATCCTTCCGCATATCATTATTATTTATTTTCATATGCGCTTTATTATGTATTTAGAATGCATGTTTAAGGGTGTATGATGATGAGACCTTAACAAAGATAATAAACCTCACTTTATATCAAGTGTTTTTCCTTCCATTGAGTGTTTCTTACTCAAGATCCGAGATTGGCATTGGGTTGTTGGCCAAAGTCAAGCCCGTCAAAGATGTGTTTGAATCACAAGAGCTTTGTTCCATATCAGTGTCTTGTCCAAGTTGTGGTTTATTGGCCAAAGTCAAGACCACTTATTGTCACTCGACATTGATTACGAAGCTTTCCATGGTCAATGGGTCGCGCTTGACTGGGATCATTAGGTTTGTTGTGCCAAAGCCAAAGCCTAGTTGATTCAGAGGAAAAAAAGTTTAGGGTACATATTGGATATATAGGCATATATAAGATATATATTTCGGACTTGGATGTCCACCTACCGGATCTAGGAGTTGGATTGGATCCAATTGATCTTAGAGATCTACCCAGTTAATTATCATACAATTTGTTGGCCAAAGTCAAGATTGTGTGACATTTAACGGGATCCTAGCCCACTAGGAAACACGGTTTCCCGAGTACTGGAGAGAGGGTTAGAGGCTCGCCGAAAAATAGTGGGAGGCAAGAATTGAATTTGCAATATTCGTTCAAATACTTGCCATACGCGCTCAAACATATATCACTCGTCAAATAATTAAAAATATTAGTTGGACTAATATTTAATGTTGTTTTAATTAATATAGTTAGACTATATTCAAATAAATTCAATATATAGTTGATTTTATAATTGGATTATAGTAATCAATATAATTGAATTAATATTATAGTTGATTAAATAATTTTATTATTGTAATCATTATGATAAATAGTACCTGAAATAATTGATTAAATAGTTGGACTATTAAAATCAAGAAATATTGAAAGATTGGACATTTATATATAATCTTGGATTAAAATATTTAAATGGTTTAAATTTTTAAATTGGGAATGAAATTTCAGGATGGTCCTGGAAATAAATAATAAGTTACTTTATTGGATAAAATAACATATTATGCCTAAACCCAGAATTAAGCAAATTAGTGGAGCATAATCTTTGGAAGAATTATGTAATGATGACTTAAAGTGCTTAATTCAATATACTTGTAATAAATCTATGTTTAGATTGAAGAAGTATTATATTTGCAATTAATAATTCTTGGAGAATTAATACTAATCTCAAGGAGATAAAGTCAAACTTTGCAATTAGATAAGTAGCGCAAGGCACACTTTACGTCAATATTCTAGAAATCCAAGGCTTGGCCAAAGACTTCTGAAATATTGGAAAAGGGTAAAGGCAAAATCAATATGATCTTCTGGGAAGATAAAGGACATGTCCCAAAGTGACTGTCGTTTGGATATGGCAGACACGAAGGAATTAAAGAAAGGGCGGATGTTTGTCAAAATTATGTCCATTACTAGTATTAAAATTGGATTTTAAAATACTTAGTATGGTACATAAAATATATGTATTGATGTTCAGAATCTGCTGCAAGTAGGATACTGATTTCAAGCTGAGATTAATCTGCGAATCGAAAACAGGACGAAAGTCGCTGTTTCGACCATAGATACCTAAATTTAGGAACTACCTTCGGGTATGTACTTAAATTAGGAAACTATTATTATGTAACTAGTTTGACTAGAAACATTATCTCTATATCAGTGTTTAATCCATTGTGGATAAACCTTTATATTCTAGAACACTAAAGTGTTTCATTATATAAAGATGATATTGAGATAAACGCATTAGATGTGAATAACAATATTTATATTCTGAATATGAATAAATCTCACACATATAATATGACAGATAAATAGCTCAAACTGATTTGATCAGTAGAGACTTATTTGTGGCATTGTTGTCTGGGACTCAATTAAACAAGAGTCGTATATCCACACTTTCGAAGAGTGGGTACTAGGACTGATTTGATTATTCAAATAAAGTCTACGAATCTAGTTTAATAGGTAAGGTACCTAAAACACTATTTACTTGGTAAAAGTGTAAGTGCCACCGATTTGATAGCCCTATTCACAGTGAATTAAGTGGGCCCATATCTGGCTAGGCTAGATGTGGATATGAATGTTTCGTGACCTTAACGGATGTGGCATCACGTTATGGTTATGTGTTTCTTTTAAAAAACACAAATCAAAAACTTTTAGAGTTTCGACACGAAATAGACAAACAGATCTGCTAAAGTGTTAAACCGTCACGGTAAGACCGTAATGGAAAATACTTAAGCAATAAGTTTCCTAAATACTTGAAAGAGTATAAAATTCTTTCAATGAGGACTCCTCCTGGAACACGTCAGTTTGACGGTGTGTCCGTACGGAGAAACCAAATTTTGTTGGACATGATAAGGTTTATCATGAGTCGCTCTGAGCTACCATTTTCCTTCAACGGATATACATTAACAGTGCAAAACTTATTTTGAATAAGGTTTCATGTAAATTCTGTTTGACAGACTTCATATTGGATATGAACCGGAAGGAAATAGGGTTTCACACTCTGGAAGATTTGGACCGGGCTTATGTTTGGATGATACCAAACTAAAAACCCAAATCGGATAAGTGCCAAATATAAGTTATCCTAGGGAAAACCATAAGTATAGTACTTATACATCTCACGAGAGAACAATGTTATTGTTGCTCACCATACGGTTTTCCTAAGAGGAATACCGATATGCAGTGGTAAGTGGGAGGATAATAAAACTCGATCAAAATCGGAGTAATACTATTCAAGGCACTGAATCTTAATGGAACATAAATGGCTCATCAAGGATGAAATTATTACCAGTAATCTTTGAATACACAAGAACCGCGTATGTCGGAGAGAGTCAGAAAACAACCTGGGGTATGGGTTTCTGATCTCACCTCATAAAGATGTCTATCTTTTGAGGTATACCAACTAACTACGTATGAGGAAGTGATACAAGGTATCAACTCCCTATTATGGCAAAGTGCCATAAGAATCTGAAATGGATTCCATGTAAAACAACTAAGTTTAGAGACTAGTTGATGTACCGTAAGGCATTGTGCCTATAGGTACTGTATAAGTCTTCAATGAAAACATACATGAACGGAAACATACTAACGTACAAAGCTAGGATTGTAGCAGAAAGGTATCGTTATCAACATTGTGTTGATTACTGTTCAACCTTTTACCTGTTGCCACGGCAAATCCATTTGGATAATGCTTGCTGAAGCTGCACGTTTCATTTATGAAATGTGTCAGTTAAAGATCAAAATCGCTTTCCTTAAACGGAAACCATTTGGAGGATGTTTAAAACATCCTGACGATTTTGTCGTACTAAAACCAGCAAACAAGGTTTGCAGGTTATTCAATCCATGTTTGGATTGAAGTAAGCAATAGGTTCTTGGAATTATCGTTTTGATGTAATCATAATGGTGTATGATTTAATTCAAAATGAAAATGATTCTTGTGTATATAAGGAGGTTAGTGGGAGCGCACTGACAATGAATGTCCTGCATAAAATAATGATAATATATATGTCGTTTCTTGGAAATGATATTCCCATAAAAACAATCGGGGAGATTCTCTATAGAATTCTTGGGATAAAACAACCTTTATTCAAGGAATAAAGATCTACTGGGTTAGATTAAGTTGTTAAAACTCTGCGAGAACTCGTACATTGAAAAATGTACGTGACCTGGTGTCTCATACGCTTTGAGCATATGGATTCACAATCAGGCCATTCCAAGTGATAGTCACTGAATTGATGTTAAGAACATCCGTTAGAATCTTAGAGATCTAAGGATGATGTCTTAATCTATGGAGAATGAGAACTTGAAGTGACTGGGATCACTACTGCAAGTTTCCAAACCAATAAAATGACTGAAAGTCGCAAACGGTACTATACAGTTTGAATAACTGTACATTGAGCTAGAAATCTTCCAAGCAAGATACTGTTACCAAATAAACAACAAATACGGATTAATTGCAGCAGCTGAGGCAGCATAGAAGCCATCTGGGTCAATAATAAATCTAATTAGATTAGATATAGTTCTGTTAGCAGCTGAGCTAGGTGTCAGCACAGGCTAAAGAATTAATGGTCTCATCAACGATCCAGATACATACTTCAACTATTCATCTGATTCGTTCGGATCATACATCGTGGCGATATGATGATCGTATAAATCATATCAGACAATAATCATGCAAATCCACTGACGAAAGATTTTCTCAGTAATTTGAGCCAACCGTACATAGTTCGGGTGTTAGGCACTCGAGTGACTGGCTATAGGCCAATTGGGAGATTATTGGACAGTTATGACCCATAGCGTCACTATTTGTACAGATCATGGTGTTGTTGTATAAATTAACTATGTGACAAAGGAGATTGCACTCTTATCATTTGTGATTAGATCACCTAGATATATAAATGATGAGAGGTCCTTATGATTTGTTCCTTGATTGAGAATGATATGAGACAGTATCAATCAACGAAGGATAAATCATTAAATATCCCTAGTCAGAGTATTATCGAGATTGGACATCGATAAATACGTAAAAGCCTAGTATCGCACTTGTGCGCTTTGTGAGGGCACAACAAGATAGTTCTCATATATTTAAGTATTGGATACTTATGCAAGTGCGGTAGGAGATTGTGTTTCACCGATGGTACGGGAAACAACTTCGCTCTGGATAGACCCCCTCGTGATCCCATTGGTAGTTTGACTATGTGTCTATGGGAGTCCGACATCAGTGTAGGTGTATTTGGTCTTAACCTGAGACTTGCACCGCTAATGCTTATGACAATCAATATACTTTGGTTGAGGTCGTCCAGGGCCTTAACCGGTTCTGTGTACGCCGATACTGGGTATATTGAGAATCGTAGAGTATTGGGTGTGATGTCAAGACGGAAGTATCATTCTAGTCATAGTGGAGATGATGTCACGCAGGGAAGCGGTATTAGTACTCTTAAGTGCTGCGCGACCATCGGGATATTATGACTAGGTCATGTATATCTGATTATAGAGACTAGTTACCAGACATCCGACATGTGCTTCGTACGGGGCAGACACAACTCCAGCCCCAGGCCTAGCACGCGACCATCCGATACTGGACCGATATAACTATACGATGTGTACTACGCCTGATATAGATCACATATTCCTGTAAGGATATTTCCGGAGAATTGGGTAGGCATGGTGCTTTGCTAGAAGCTAACATTGTCTTGTGAATCGGTAAAACGTAGTACTTGGTACGTACGTGTTCGGATAGTCCGACGACCGTATTTACTGCCAATATATCTGGGGATCTCATGGGTCGCTTCCTAATGATTCACCAACGATGTATGACTTGCACTTTAATTAATCTAGGATTAATTCGATGAGAGAGAAAATTAATCCGGGATTAATTACGGAGATATTTTATCTGGGATAAAATATCTTCTAAAGAGAGAAAACGATTAATTTGGAATTAATCGGTAAAGTTAATATATTCGATATATTAAACGAAATTAGATTTCGACGCGGAATTGAAATTGGATTTTAATTTGGGCGAACGAATTAATTTAGAATTAATTCGTTAGCGACATGAATAGTGAATTCGCTAGGCGTAATCATTTAATTACGACGCGACTGATAATTCGTTAATTTGGAATTAACGAACCCGAGCCCCGATTATTTGCGAGCGCATTCGCATTTCGAATTCGAGTGTGGCACGTAAATCAAATCAAGCGTCAAATCATTAGTCGCATCAAGCGTCAAATCGCTAGTCGTTTCAAGCGTCAAATCACTTGTCACTTTAAGTGATGTGACTTGACAAATTGAAAGACTTGATATGACTTGATGGATTTGTGATGTGGAGTGTGAACACTCAAGCTTATTGCATTGATTTATTTTGACTTTTTGAAAGTTAAATTAATTGGTAAATCATTTAATATTTTTGGAAAATATATAAAGAAAAACCTTTACCACTTTTGTAATAATCTAACACAAAATCCATTATCTTTCTCCTCTATACTAGTTCACGCCCAAAGGTAGTGAACTGCACTGTTTGGGCGTGAATGATGAAAGCGTTTTGGCCATTTTTGTGGCAAATTTGGCAAGTGCTAGCACACCGAGAGTTATACGAAGGTGTTAGGGAAACCACCCACGAGCCGGGAATCAAACGACGAAGATTCGGAGCTCAAATCTTGGATTCTTGAAGACTCAAAACTGAATTTTTGAGCAGTGGACTGCGAGGCCAAAACTTGAAGTTTTGTTCGTCGTTTCGTCTTAACCATCAATGTAAGTATTCCGCAACTTCTTTGATTTATTTTCACACATATTTCATGCTTGTTTGATGATCTTGGGACCTAGATTTAAACCAACATTAAGATATCGTTGTAAACTTCTTGAGAACATTGCTAAGATAGAAAGTGGAAAAACTTTAGTGTAAAATATTGACAGAACCATTGACTCTTTTAAACTCAAACCATGAACATGAACAATATAGACAGTCTTGTTAGGTTTGTACCATTAAGGACAGTGAACTTTAAGATAATCTATCATTGTGAATCTTTATGTATTTATGTTTCATTTACATAAGGTGCATATTTTGTATAGTTTAATCTTTGAAGAAAGCTATGTGTATGTGTGACATGGAGTGAATTCGTGATGTGTAAAATCACACAAAAGGAATGGTGCTACCAGTAGGAGAACGATTAATCTATCTCCATAAACCTCTAAATTTACAAAAAGAAAAAAAGACATGATGTATCCTAAAAATGGACAACCTAGATCACAATCCATCATAAAAATCGAAAACTGAAGGAGACATCAAATATACAAAAGAACTTTAGATCCATACAAAACATATCAAGCTCGAAATTAACACATAAGGACTCTGTGTCCACAACATCATATACAAATCAAAATTTTACTTAATAAATACAAAACAACGTGCTCAGCACGACGAATAACATAGTAATCATAGACCCTAAACTCTAAGACTTTTCTTAGGATACTTACGGGGTGACTGAAACTTGGGTGATCTAGGTCTCGAGCGTAACTTTCAAAGCTGAAGTAGTTGACCAGTCTGGAAGCCAACCTGCAAAACAAGCAAACTGGTTGGGGTGAGTTATAAACTTAGTAAGTAAACACATTCCTATCCTAAAAAAAAAACACACAAGTTAGCATATCAGAATTTTTCATAATTATCAAATTATTATGAGTTCAGATTTATCAACTTTTTTACACATGCCAAATCCTCACACACACCACACACACACACACACACACACACACAATATATATATATATATGCCAATATAATATCCAAATCATACAAAGTAAAAATATGAATATCACAGAGTATGTCATTAAACACTGAATCCATTTCAATCATGTGAAAACATGAAGTCATATATTTATATTTTATCAAGAATAAGTATTTTTGAAATATCATCAAATCTGTAAGTTAAACAAAATTTCTTCATTTCTGATAGTCTTACGATAGCTTAAATTCGTGACATATGTGATTCACACATATCAGTTCAGAAATCATAGTTCACTTCTCTTATATTCAAACAAATCAAATTTCATAATTCTTGCTTGGAGATATGTCTAGCAACTGAATATTTCAACCACATTCAGTCTCTTTCATAATATAGTACATATAATAACAAATTTAGCAAACACACTTTATAACATCTTATATTCACACTGGTTTTCAATTCATTGATTCATTCTACGTAAGTATACACAATCGATACATATCACGGAATCTGTCATACACACACATACACTCAGACATCATACAATCATCATGCAACTGACAATGAAGAATATATAATAGTCAATACATCAAAGAACATATAACTCAAATACACATACATATACGCTGGCTTACACAAGCAATACTCGTACGAGACTAATTACTTATTTTAGAATATGTATGAGATGAATGCCATCCAAATGGATTCCTATCCAGCTCGGCTACTACACCACGAAATTATCAACCAATTAAACATACACACATGTGCATATATCACGTAACACAAACTCATCGCACGATTTCTCATACACAAGCACATACATGACAAACACTCCAAGTCATCATCCAAATACTCATATACTTACATATATTTCAATCAAATGCATACATATAACTACAATTCAAATCTAAATCTTTAAAATCCTCATTTGTTCACTTATCGATCAAACATATTCAATTTCTAACTTTATTGTGGAAACATCTAATATAGAAACTTATCAATTAAACATATCCATTCTGGAAGGACTTAGCTTATACTTATTTCTTATCACACTTAACCAATCCAACTTCTAAATAGATAATTCGCATTTATGAGTCAATAACAAACTTATTCAAATAACATATACATATATATGCTAGTACATATATGTATACCATTATAGGTCATACACTTATGTACATCAATACATACATATAAACTTTAAGCTCATCAAATATCTTACATCATATTATAGCAATAATAAAATTCCACACCTTTGGTGGTCGATTAACTTAACTATACATAATCTCGAACTTCATTTATGTAACATCCCCGATCTGGGAGATGTTACCGGCAGGACATAGACTGTACTAACCTCATAAGCCTTTGACTTTCTAACCGTAAATAATTACTAGTACTCTTTTCTCCAATTGATTATATTATGTGTGGGACCATAACCCAAACTGAAAAACTTATCATATAAGCTTAACATCTGAAACTGTAAACTTAAAATACTCTTTTACAATGACTATCTCAAAATCAATGAATAATAAATTTTTGTTACTTGACTCTGACTTGATTCTCCCTCTTCCTGAGTTGGATTGATAGAGTTCATACCCTAGTGACTACATCAGTATCCGTCCTCCCAAGCTTGTCCTCCGAGAATACCTATAAAATAGGGAAACTGAGATAGGGTTAGATCGTCGTATGATCTAAGTGAGTGGACAGAAAACTGAAATACTAATATCAAAACATTTAGTTCTAAAACCAAAGTGCTAGAAGAAATATTCATATGAAAACTCTTTTATAATACTGTGTCCGAAATCTTCTTTATAAAACTCATCTTTCTGAAAACTACTTTTGAAGTTTTGGTTTTTAAAATATATTTCTAAAATATGACTTCTGAAAGCTGTATACTGAAAATCTAGAATATGAAAACTGGTCCATTTCTGAAAAACATGAAGCTTGGGGGTGTTACGTATCGTCGTCCCCCCATATGCCTATCCGGAGCTAGGAATGCAAAACCATCACTTTAGGACGTTACGTATCGCTGTCCTCCAAACCATGCCACTCATGTCTCTGAAACAGGTGGTCTTGGGGCGTTACGTATTGACGTACCCCAAGCCACTGAACTAGAGCCGGTAGTGCTGATCCATGCTACTACCTAACCCTAAAACTAAGGTCTAGGGGCTTTATATATCGCCGTCCCTTAGCCCTGGTATAGGATCTGAGGGCGTTACCTATCGTCGTCCCTTAGTCTTCGATATATGCACATGTTCTCTGTCGGTCAATTTCAAACTGTATCTAGTTATATACTAGGGAGGATTTTTTCCCCATGTCCCGAAAACATAAAACTCATGTTCAAAAACATTTATTTTCTAAAACATCTATTAAACATGCTGGACAAACTGTAACTGATAAAGAAATTGGCTAACGCCTAAAAGTGAAAAGTAGGTCTATTATCAAAACTGCTAAATAAAATCAGTTTAAGAAAAGAGATCCACTCACTATTTTTGGAATCTGACACCGGATCCTTATCAAAGAAAACTGTGATTGCTGTTGATAATCTATGATCGGGAACTTAATTAGCATATACGTAGTAAAATAAACCTCAACACTTAACTAATCTTAATGATACGTCAATATGTTTTACATACGAGGCTTATCATGATCATATTTTGATGTAGGATATGTATACGAACTGATACCTAAGTGTGGTCTCTAACACACTAGGGTGGTTTAAAAATGATTCTGGAAAGTTCTGTGCCACACTCGAGACGTACAGCGTCCAGTAGCATGCCATCATTTTCTTCTTATGCTTTATGACACAAATCCCTTTTGCGTCATGACCTGATACGGAATTCCAGGATTCTATTCTTCATCTTCGAATTCAACTCACCCAAATGCAATTCCTATTACTTCCATACTAAAAACCATAACTCAAAACATCTTCATATATCATCATCACACATAACAATTCAAGTTAACATTCTCCAAACTCTATTAATCACATCATCCACAATCTTGGCTTAAACCCTAGAATATCAATTTGGATGCCTATGTTACCACCATTTACATGCTCATTTCCTCATTAATTACAAACCCTAACATGCCATTAACACCAACTTGTTTCCATATCATCAAAGTTTCAAAATCTCGAATTTGGGTCAAGTAAATCTTATCTTCTTTCTTGTTGTTGGTTCTTCTTTATCTCTCAAATTCCATGGATGTCAAGTCTTCTATGCTTCTTTCTCTTTCTCTCATTCTTCTTTTCATTTTTCTTATTTTTCTTCTCTGTTTTCACTTCTTCTTCTTCTTTCTCTTATTCTTTCTCACCTTCACGTCTTCCACTCTTTTTTTTTTTTTGTTTCCAATTTTATGAATTTATGAATGGTGCACCCCTTTTATAATTGGCCCTAAAAAATATAAGAGTGTAGAAGTTTGTGGATTTTACTAGAATGCCCTCGATTATTATTCATTTCAATTTTTGACTTATTTTTTTTTTAACCTATTTCTAGTCCGATTTTGGAAAAATATTCAACGCGAAGTTGTAGATCTAGATCTTAGATTTTCGGTGGTATAAAATTTCATAGAAATCAGAGTTCAAATGAGAAAGTTATGGCCAAAATACTATGAGCTGTCTGAAGTTGTACTTTATACAATCTCGTATCGAAATTTCGAAAAATTAACCGAAATCCCCAAATTTGTTTCATGAGTGTATTTATGCCCATACATAATTTATATTATATTATCTTCATCTCGTAATACCATAGTACCATAATGTAATAGTAATAGAACTACGAGTCGTTACAATTTACAAGATCTTCTCTTAACTATCCTCGTACTGTCTTAAATATTTTAATTATATATATATATATATATATATATATATATATAATATATATATATATATATATATTTAAAACACAAATTCAACAATTAAAGTATTCATAACATGAGTTACTTACCTAGAATCTTCGAATTTCGATCAAAGTTACTATTCATTTGATGGTTACTATTCATAATTTCTTGTTTCTTTGATTTAACTGTGTACTGAACTGAAAAAACCATCATCACCAACTTGTAGTACATTTCAAGTGCTTCATTTGGCGGTGGCTCAGGCCGTGAAATTAAGTGACGAGTCGGGATTGGGAAACCCACTTCACGTGAGTTTCCTTCTCTTTTCCACCATCTGCTGTGTTCTAGGGCTGCTGTCAACCACCATAAGTTGGAGAGGTGGCTGGCACATCCCACTGGGCTATTGTACCAGCCAACGATGGTTCTCTAGCCACCGACACGACAAGTCTCTTCTAAATCAGCAGATGGAGGAACTTAAGGATTATATAATTTTTTCAATTAACAGAAATTACAAGGTATTTATAGAAATATTTTGAAACTTATGTTTTGACCCAAGTGAAATTGCTGCTAGGTCCTTGTTATGAGGCTTTCTTGAAAATTTATATTTTGGAAGCCCTTTTAATATAGATTTCGAAAAGTGATCAACATGAAAATTATTTGTCTTGGCAAAAAGAGTCCAATGGTTCAAAAATCATCTCAATCCAAATTCATTTACTATTTTTACTATGTTTAAAAATATAACCAAGAATCGCGCCTGAGTTTTCCAACGCAACAAAACTTCACTTTAAAACATTCTGAACTATTTTCCAATACATAAACTTTTATTTTTGAATATCATATAATTCCAAAACCAAAACTTTAATTCGAAAACCTTCCAAAACTATTCCAAAAAATTTCAGGATATTATATTCTCATTTCCTTATAAAAATTTCCTCTTCGAAATTTCTCTATCCTTATGTCTAATCATTCAGAATCAAACGTACATACATTGTAATTTTATTTACATTTGGAAGTTGTCTCACTTTACACATCTTCAAAGTTACGTAATTTATACATCAATACAAACCATACTATTTCAAAGTAAAATAAATCAAATCAAACATGTCATACCAAAATCAAATTAAACTTGACATTTCAATTCACATTTATTCATAGGAACATGCCCAAACTGTTTCAAACTCATCCATCACATAAACATGAAGCGGAACATGGATTTTTTACAGTTAATCACATTCATCTTTAGAAACAATGAACACAACACAAGTTATTTATAGGTAGTCAAATACTGTATCAAAAATGGAAAATATAATATGGATTTCATGCTATTCATTTCATCCATAATCTGAAACGAAACTCCTTTATTTCATATTATATCATTTCATATCATATATGTAAAGATTATCAATATCAAAGTTTATATACGCACATCCAGTCACACATACAACATTGTATGGCTAACAACAAAGCATACGTAACCATCACAATACTCAAAAGATCCATGAATAAACTATAAACTTACATATTAATAAACTATAAGCTTACATAAATACTCTTATAACGAACGTAAACTTTTATACAAATAAATACATCCATCGTCAAAGCCAAAAGTGACACATAATCACACATGCTTTTATGATGTTGATAGTCTGAAATCAACCAATTTTTGACATCATTAAAATGAAAAACATAAAATAATCTCTTTTAAAAACCATCTTGAAAACACATTATAAAAACTCTTTTATTGTAAATAAAAATCAAATTCGAAATTCATCATCATCGTAAATTCGCATCAGACGTTTAGTAAAAACTCAACTAAACAAAATATAATAAGTGCCAAGTGTCCAAATCGTATGTACAGGTTGGACAATAAACGAAACAAACTCATGTCGACAGAGGATAGCGGGTTCCACTACAATTGGAAGAAATATATCATATCAAATAATATTATAAACAATATCGAAATGTATCATAAATTCTTTTGAAATCATTCTTTTCCCCAAATCCCAAATATGTTTAATTCAGAAATAAATCATTGAAAAATTAATCAAAACATAAATGTATATCCTTCAAAATCATTGTCTCATATACAAAATTTTCAAAATACACATCAAGCGTCCATTATTCGAGTCTCGAGTACTGATTGGACACTGTACGAAAAAAATCATGATGATAGAGTAGCGGACCAGCCATTTTTCGAGGCCCGAAAAAAACATATACAAGCTCTACAGAGGGACAAAAAATAAAACTATCAAGCAGTGAGACGAAAATAAATTTCAAACGTCTCGACGGAAATAAATTTTTATAATTTAAAAATATGAAAATTATTTTTGTGCACCGAGATGGAAACATATCATCAAGCACATCGATAGAAATATTTCGATAAATCACAAAATATGAAAATATGAATCAAGCATTGAGGCGGAAATGATGAGCGAAAAATATATCAATATTTATCGCCCAATTACGTAATATTTTGTATAGTTTCTCGAGTTTTATTAATATTTTGATGTGTTTTAGTTTATTTTGTAGATAAAATAAAATCGGAACTCAATTGAATCAATCATGATGAAATATGGAACAAATAAGGGCAAAACATGGATTTTACATTTGGATTTTGGAGGTTTGAAACTTGAAATGGCGTTCTAACGAAATACAATTTCAGAAATTTCAACTTTGCGTAATTTTTGTATTTTGACCATAACGTTCTCCTCCGATATCGGATTGGGGTGATTCAAGTTCCAGATTAAAGAAGACGCAAAGATCTACAACTTTAACGTCCATAATAATTTCGAATTATAAAGTTTTCATGACCGAAATTGATAAAATATCCGAAATGTGTTATTTGTAATTATTAAAGTCATTTTCAAAACCAAAAAAATAAATAAGAAAATAAAAATTGTCAAACTTCCACCAACCATGCTTGCATGTTTGTGGATGATTTGGTGTCATTTTTTGTGCCATGTTTGGTGGAGAAAATTATGGAGAAATTGGTGGAGGTAAAATTTTACCTATAAATATCAACCCATTTCATTTGTAAATTCATACTTTCCTTGGTTTCTTGATAAGCAATTAAGGATTGTATCTTGTGTATTTTATTTAGTAGTTTTGCAATATTTTTTTATTTTTATTTTTAGTACTAATAGTTTGTGTGTGTTTACTTTATTTTATGTTTAGTAGTTAATTTATGCCGGGGGAAGGGTGAAATCTTTAATATGATAAGGTAGATTAATCTCACTTGATTTATAATATGAAAATTATAATTTAATAATATGGATTAAAGTTAATATAACTTTAATGGATGATTTTATTTATTTGACATAATGTGATACCGCCTATATGGTCGGTATTTAGGTGATAGTTGATTACCACATATATGGTTGGTTTATGGACAAATTATAACACCGCCTTTATGGCTACTTTTACTTAAATGGGTAGCAATGACAATTTCTATATTATAACAAACTGAGATTTGTACATTTGAAATATTAAAGGTGGATCTCTTAATCCCAACACTTTATTTTATTCTAGGGAAGTGACGAAGCACAATATTCATGAGTTTAATAATTGATTTAATTATATTATGTTAATACTTTAGTTTGTGTATTGAATCTTAAGATTAATGATTCATGTTGCCTGATCACCAATAAGATTGATGTGGTAAACTTAAAATGAACTTGGAAAAGGGATTTTAGGTTTCAGCTTTAGATTTAATAGCTCACGATCTCACCTTAGGGCATGGTGATCCTTAGGTAGATTTCCTTCTAGGATAGACATATTGGGAAGCGGCCGCGAGTGCGCAGCGGAAAATTAAAATTATTATGCCACTTTCTCTTTGCCCAAGACCCATTTGTTTTGATTATTCTACAAGCCTAGGTATGTTACAATATATTCTAAACATAAAACTCATAAAACATGTAAAGAATATAATCCTAAATATTCTAACTATCATAAGAACTCTAATTAAAATAAAGAAAGAAAAGACTTACTTGAACCGAAGACTCCTCCAGTCCTCATTCCAATCTACAAGCTTTTATCGAACTCAGCAAGCTCTTCCATGTTCCAAAGAGCCACCTAAGTGTGTGGCCTCCAAATATACACACACCAAGGCCAAAACTAAACGGCAAGACTACGCCTCGAGTGCACGGGTATTTTGCCCTTGGTGCTAGCTTAGGCAAATACCTCAAAACTTTTAACTCGAGGTTCCTCTAGTCAATTAGACTTAAGGATCCTCAAAATCAGTAGCTTACTCGTAAACTTTACAGTTGCTCACTTATATAAATCCAAGATATGAAAGATTTTAGTGTAAAAGTTTGTGAAGAATTCTTTGGGTTTATATAGTGCTCCAAAGATAACAAAATTAATTAAGAATTCGATATGGGATAAAAGCTAATTTAATCTAAGCCATTGGATCTTAATTTATCTGTTTAATGAGATTATAAAATCCTAATAAGAGTTTGGGCTGAATTGGAATTCAAAATAAATAACAAAAAAAAAAACTATTCATGTTACTATTCACATACTATTCATGTGAATAGTAATTTTATTTTTTATTCCAATTCCTAAAGTGCCCTTATCATCATATACCAATCCCTAAGCCACTATAGAATCTCATAAATGATACGTTCAATAATTAAACACATTGAGTCATTTATGAATAGTTTCTACAGAAATATATATATTGTTATATTTGTATTGTGCACTGTTAACCATTGATTTCGACATTTTGTGTGTGACCTTTTGGGTTCCCCTCAAGTTGGACATGAAATGAATCATGATAATTTAATCGAACATAAATTATCCTCCGATCAAATGGTCGTTCGATTTCAATGACCAAGGTTGCCATCCAGCAACATGCCAATGCCCCCAAATGAGAAGGAAAGATATATATACCCATTCTGTATGCGATTTACATATGATACGGTCTCTCGCCTCACTGTATCCCCACCTATTGACCTAGGGTACGGAAAGTGTCTACCCATATGGTCAAAGGTATTATGTTGATAGTGTCATGAATTATGCTAACCCAAGAATCTCATATGATTCTTCCACTGTGGCCACAGTTTCAAGCACTGATCACACATATCAACTCGCGAACTGGAATACTACTCTTATAAGAAAATATTATCCGAGAGAGTGGCGATTCTCTGTGGTATCTTTACAAACTTCATGTGTTTCAAAAAATAACCCAATCATACCCTTATGACCAGATCTTTTAAACCAGAGAAGGAGAATGTCAAGTTTTTTGATCCACACATACGATTGTAAAGACCTCAAGTCTAAGGACTAGTCATATAATCGATACATGAAAGTTCTCACAGACACATTGGATAAATACTCTATATGAAAACTTTTGGCGGTCACTTCGATAGACACGAGCAACTCATGCATCCATGTGATACACCAAGTAGAAGGATCTTCGCTAGTAGCTTATGAGATCGGCTACCCCACTTAAGGGCGGATTTTATCATCATGCTAGTCTCTCCGTTTTGTGAATGCCCATATTATTCACAAAACTAAGACTAGGAACATTTAAGAGTAATGATTCTCATAAGGCGTGGAAGCCATTGTCTTATTACTCCAAGGGCTTTATTACAGTGTTGATGATTCATATAAGTTATGTAAGACACGTATAATAAAGATTTCCATTTTATTAATTAATGAAAATATTATAAATACATGTATATATAGCCTATCCACAAGTTGGGTATAGGGCATATCCCTAACAAGACATATACCTGTCGGAAGGGGGTAGCAACAATTAGAACTTGATCTTAATGAATTCACATACCTTGGTTAATGTGACATATGATTAATTGGGTTATTCTGGGTGTTTGTATTTGACCATCAGAAGAGGCTTTTGTATATTTTCATGTTCCAGGTTAGCAAACTGATTTATTACACATATATAAAAGAATCAATTCATCATTAGATTAATATTGTTTGGAATCACAACCCTAGATATTTGTGTCTTTTGTTTATTTTCTTTAGTATTTTCTTTTGTGTATTTATTTATTTAGCAAATCCACATTCAATCAGTCAATCAAGCAATCATTATTTTCTTCCTTTAATTAGATACTTGTAAATAAATAGTATTAATAATTAATAACAACAGTAAAAATTACGTTATCGTGGGAACGGTATTTTTATTCAACTTGAGAAATCCATGCGCTTGTGTTACGTGTGTGAATTCACCTACTAAATTTTTGGCGCCATTGTCGGGGAGTTATTTTCTTGAGTTATTAATTTTGAAGCTATTAAATTTACTTGTATCTAATTTTCTTTATTTTTTTCTGTAATTTTTTTTGCTTTTAATTTCATATGGTTAAAATGGATCTTCAGTGGGTGATAGTAGAATTACGAGTTTTACGAGGTGAAGATACACCCCAAATTAGGGAGCACAGTCCGATTTTCTGAGGCATGTTGTCCAACCCAATAATATTCTTGGATGTCAGAGTCATTCAACACAAATTTTGCTCAACAGAACGCAATAGAGAGATTTGAGATATGTGATGGTAACCACCCGAGCATAAACCACTGCTACAATTCAGGGTGGCAGAATTATCAGAATCCTTCAAGGTATAAAGAACCTGCATATCTCACTAAACCTTATTCTCTATCTTATCCACCATCCACCTACAATCTTTATCAAGAACTAGAACCATCAGAAGAAGATCAGGTGTTTTACATGCTCAAAGATTGGATCAAGAAACAGATGAAAAATTGGATGCAAGGACTGAAATGTTTCAGAGTCAAATAGAAAACCAAGTAGTAATCTTAGAAAGAATAACAGATCAAGCGAGATTATTAATAGAAAACCAGAACTGCACACCTCAAAAAATATTTTCTAATGAAACTGACAAAGCCTTCAAGTACCAAGCATTTCACGATGACACCTTAACAGAGGAAGAGGCTAAGTAGTATTAAGAATCAGAGGTATCAGTTCAAGAGCCCGAACCAGCAGAATCTCAATTTTAATTTTACTATTTATCAGACTCTGACGAGGAACAAGTAGCTGAGCTGTCTATTCCAATTACAACTGGGGATGAAACTCTGCATCCTCAAAATGAAGATCTTGGAGCATGCATTGCACTGATGTTTGAAGAAGAGCTACTCGAGCCAACCACAGAGGATAAAAGCCTACAATCAGACATATCTTTACATCCTCAGGTTGACATATATGAAGCATGCATCTCACAGTTGACAGATGAAGAGCTAAACGAGGAAATCCTAAAGTAAATCTGTGAAGAAAAAATGGAGCAAAAAGCAGAGAAAATGAAAGACCAAGTGTCTGACCATATTGAAGTTCTCATTCATTTAGGAGAAACATCATTATTTTGGGGAGTACAAATCAAAGATATCCCCTAGAAGCTTGATAGAATGGAAAATCCCATTCAAAGTCAAGCATTATACGAGACCTCATGATTTTCTTTCTTTCTTTTCAAGAACCATTGGAGCGACAAAAATTAAAAGGGTGGTATAAGCACTGACAGAATTCTTTTTGCCACTTTACCGTTGGAAGAGACCCTTGAAAAGTAACGCTCATATGATTGTCTATAATCAGACATCCAAAACTGTTGGACAGTTATGACCCATAGCGTCACTATTTGTACAGATCATGGTGTTGTTGTATAAATTAACTATGTGACAAAGGAAATTGCTCTTTTATCATTTGTGATTAGATCACCAAGATGAATAAATGATAGAAGGTCCTTATGATTAGTTCCGGATTGAGATGATATGAGACAGTATCAATCCACTAAGGTTTGATTATTAAATATCCATAGTCGTAGTATTATCGAGATTGGACATCAATAATGCGGAATAGACTATTATTACACTTGTGCGTGTTATGGGAGCATAACAGCATAGTTATCATATATTTGGATATTGGATACTCATGCAAGTGTGATAGGAGGTTGTGTTTTACCGTTGGTACGGAAAACAGCTTCGCTCTGGATAGACCCCTTCAGAATTCCATTGGTAGTATAACTATATGTCTATGGAAATCCGAATCAGGGTAGGTGTATTTGGTCTTAACCTGAGACTTGCACCGCTAATACTTGTGACAATCAATATACTTTGGTCTTGGTCATCCAGGGCTTTAACCTGTTCTGAGTACGCCTCTTTTGGGTATATTGAGAATCGTAGTGTGTTGGGTGTAATATCAAGATGGAAGTATCACTTCAGTTATAGTGGAGATGATGATCACATAGGATAAGGAACTAGAACTCGTATGTACTGCAGTCATCGGGATAATATGACTAGGTCATAGTTATCTGATTATTGAGACTAGTTACCAGACATCCGATATATGCTTCGTACGGGGCAGACACTTTTCCAGCCCCAGGTCTTGCACGTGAACATCCGATACTGGATCGAAATACACAATATTATGTATACTACGCCTGATATAGATCATATATTCCTATAAGAATATTTCTGGAGAATTGGATAGGCATGGTGATTTGCTAGAAGCCATTTTGTCTTATAAATCGGAAAAAACGTAATACTAGGTACGTACGTATTCGGATAGTCCGATAACCGGATTTACTGCCAACATATCCGGGGATCTCATGGGTCACTTCTCGAAGATTCACTGATGACGTATGACTCGTACTTTATTAATCTGGGATTAATTAGATGAGAGAGAAAATTAATCTGGGATTAATTACGGAGATATTTTATCTAGGATAAAATATTATTAAAGAGAGAAAAATGATTAATTTGGAATTAATCGATAAAATAATATATTTGATATATTATACGAAATTGGATTTCGACGCGGAATTAAAATTAGATTTTAATTCAGGCAAACGAGTTAATTTAGAATTAATTCATTACGACGTGAATACTGATTTTGCTAGGCATAATTATTTAATTACGTCACGACGGAAATTCATTAATTCGAAATTAGCGAATCAGAGCCCGGAGTGTTTACGGGCGCACTCATTTTTCGAATTCAAGTGCGGCCCACAAGTCACATTGTATGGGCCAAATTTGGTCCAGGATAATTTCATCCTTTTACTCCAGGCCCAAGCTTCTACCTCAAAAGGAAGCCCCAATGTTTAAAGTGTATAGAGGCCTAGAGATTCATAAGCCCAAGCCCCGTGAGACGTCACATGCTCAAAGCATAATCGGAGCTCACCCTACTTCAGTCCACATAACGCCTAGGCTCATAAATGTCATTCACAACCCATATGTTCCAACCTACAACGCTTTAATAGCTCCTCATAAAGTTGACTGTTACCATGATCCAACGGACGATTAATCAAAAGGCAATAAAGGCACACATTACTATAACATGAATATATAAGGAACAAAGCTCCAAGAGGAGTAAGGATTCAACTTCTAGCTCTCCTACTCACAGCTTTGGGATATCCTCAAGCTCATCACACCTCCTTAGTACCTTCACTGACTTGAGCATCGGAGTGCCCTCGGCTCCCACCACACCGGTGGGCAGTATTCCCGCTCACTCTACATCTTTGTTTTGCAGGATCGCCAGTGCCTCATCCTTATAAATTCTCGATTGTGGACCTCAGTCGAAAACCAACGTCTATAATTTGGCGCCTAATGTGGGGCCGTAGCGATTCATAGCATACAAAGAACACTCCATCTATGATCCTTTCAAACATCCATACTCATATGGCGTCAGGCAACGAGCAGACTCCAGATCTTATGCTCACCAAATTAGCCATCCTCCAAAGATAGTCACAAATATCGGAACACATCTCTTTAACCTCCCAAAGAATTGAGGCTATGGGTCATTCCAACAATCCTATCATTTGATCCGACCCAAAAAAAAATCATTCACCAATGGGGAAAGCGAAAACCCACCATCAGACGGACATCCATAAAATCATCAAAGAAGAAGCCATATCCCTCTAATAGATTGATCACAACTAGTCAACACCTCTATGCAAAAAGAAATACAAGAGTTCAAGAAAGCAATTCTCACTAATCTACATGAATTCAGACTACCAATAAGAACAAGCGGAGCCGAAATGGCATCAGACTATGTAGAAGGATAGTCTTCAATATCTTACCGCATTTGAAGACTTTCATATTCATCATACGACTTAGATAAATCACAATCTCCTTTGTACGATATAAAGGCTGTGTCATCTTCTTCAACAATATGAGAGGATTGTCATCTCCTTCAGGTGTCATGAAAAGATATATAAAAAGGAGTGTCATCAATTCTAGACCCCACTCAACCATGGTCTCATGGACCTACATCAAGATCAAGGCGCTTCCCTTCAATGGAGCTATACTTCCTACCATTTGCCTCTCAAGTGATGAAGTAATGTGTCTGACATGAGGAGGATATCCCAGTCGACGGAACTCGAATGAAGTCTTGGCATGGACACCCCAGTCAACATTACCAGGTATGGCCTGTATTTTTTAAAATCTCCCAGTCGCATTAATAAAACATGGGACTTATAATAGGTATCATAATTTGGGACTTGTTATGACTGTCCCAGTCCATATTACACTATATAGCTTGAAAATTGTTATGGGTGCCCCAGTCGACATCAATATATGTCTTGGGACTTATAATAGATGTCATAGTAAGCGTTACCATTTATGGTACAAAACTTGCAATGGTGTCCCAGTTGACACTAAAGTTTACAACCTAGAAATTGATAAAGATATCTCAATCGACATCTACAATGCAGCGTAGGACTTGTTAGGGGTGCCACACTCAACATTAGTTTGTCATGAACATATATATAGTTAGCCTAGTTAACATTGTACGATTGTTTAGTATTTAGTGAAAATCCCACTCGACACTCCACGTACGAGGCTTGACACTTGTTTAAGTCCTGTTCGACATAAGATGGAATAAAAATTAGCTTGAATGAGGTATCATTTGATACGACAAAGTCAAATTACCTAAATGATAAAATGCATTGCCAACAACTTTATACTACGTCGGATGATTGTTATCTCCCTCAAAGGGAATAAGAGGATAGTCATTTTCTCCATACTACAAGGTGGCCATCAACTCCCCACCACACTAAAAGACCGACATCTTCTCCAAACGATGAAAGAACGTTGTTATTCCTCTGGATGAAATGTATGATTTACTATCTCTTCTAGACGACATAGAAATAATGTCATCTCCACCAAACTACATTGAAAAAAATGTCATCAGCTCCGTACGACGTGGAAGAATGTCATCTCACCCAGACTACATGAGTACAGGGATTGTATTTTTCCCTATATGACATGAAAGGGTCAGGTGGGGCAAAGAACCTTCTTTGACCTCCATCAAGTCCAGTCCACATATACCAAGCCTTGTAGACTAAGTAAAGACCCTCTTGGACCTTCCTTAGGCCCAATTAATCGTAGCTTCATGGATTCTCGTTAGAGCCAGTAGAGTGGACTCTCATTGACCTCCATCAGGTTGGGTAGATAATAGCTTCATCGACACTCCTCGGGACCAGTCTATCATGGTTCTATTGACCTTCATCAGGTCTAGGGAATATATAAGATAAAAAAGAATGGGGCTTTAAAATTTTTTAAAAAAAGGGCAAAAATTAACTCATTCTACCAAAAGCCCAACAAGCACAAGTAAACAACCCATTCATGTGAAACTTGTAAGAGCCCATTAGGAGAGAGAGAAAAAATGGTCGTGCAGAGGGATATGATAATTCCAAGCATTTAGGACGCAAGTTGGTATCTCTACGACCGAATCGACAAGCACACTGCAAGAAGTGAATAATCCATTCGCCAAAGCATCGTGTTAATGCTACAAGATCCATGCTCACTGCGCGAAGAAGCTGCCAACAAGCTTAGCCCAAACACGCAAAAATAGCTCACGGTTGCAAGCCTATGCCCCATATGTTTAAAGCCTGTTGTGAGAGGTTGTAGTCAATAAAGGGGCACATGTAGCGTGAAAATGCACAACCACTGAAGAAACTAGCCAGGCCCCACACACCAAAGACACACTGACACCACTTGAAGAAAGATGCTACCTAATTTCACAGCTTGGGGTCACATACTTGTCAGCTGTCCTGCTCGCCCATACCTCCCAACTAGTCCATTCGATCAGCACATGAGAGAGAACATTGCGCGCCGAAGATAAGCAAGTCACGTAGCACATGCATGCCTCCAATAACGTGAATGGCCTCCAGCCAACATGCATGGTTCCAGCCGACTTGCACCCAGCTAACGTGGATGCCCTCCAACCGACACATTTACATTTCTTATCTGAGATGGATCCAGGATAATTGGTTTCATTAGCTTCCATACTTCTACACAACTTGTATTAATTTCCCTTCAGCAGTACCATCATCAAACCATCATATTTCCAACTATAGGGGTTTGCGTATCATCACCATTATCTATTTTCGGCATACTAGATCCAGTAGGAACTTCACCCCTCTAGACCGAACGAAATTGAGAGCTCATTACTCAGCCCTCACTCCTCCAAAATCCAAGAGCTCAACAAAATATTTTGAAGTCTGTCAGACAACCGTGAGACCACCCCAGCTAGCTGATGAGTCTTAGCCGAGAATGATCCTCTACAGCATCAGCGACCCTAATGTCAAAGAGAGCCATTAATCACCCTCTGATCACACGGTCATGATTCATCCACCAGACTTGCACGAATACCATTCGACTGTAAAAGATACATGCTAAACCACCTGAATTCCACTTTGAGAAAACCATGCTACACCACTCCATACAGAAAGAGACAAACAACCAAGGTAGAAGAAATAATAATAAAATAAAAATAAAACAACCTGGATGTCGAGCTGGAGTTAGCCACAGTTCCGGTACACAGACTTCGTCAAAAGGTTTTCCACCTCCATAATTTCCCTTGGAAGTATACTGAAGAGGAGCTCGTCGAGTTATGTAAACCCTGTCTTGGTCTTAGTCGTCCATTTCCCTCTCCTTGAAGCCTCCAAAAACCCAGATTTGAAACCATTCTGGATTGCCAGGCTACTTCAGAGGTAGGATTGGATGCGATTTTCTGCCGAGGCTGCAATGAATACATATTAACCCTTATATATACAATTTCAAAAAAAAAAAACAGCCTTCCTTTGTCATAGATTGCAAAGCCACTCTCCTTATCATAGTTGATCACTACTTAAAGTATCACTGAAGCCTGCATTTCTGAAGCATCCTCGTCCTCATGTACATGGAACATGGACCCTAGTTGATTATGCTCAGCTCAATTTCGGTCTGCCTATTAATGCCTGTAGTCACCTGCCTAATTAAAATAACATATGACGTGCTCCCCACTGGAAAAAAAGTTTGATTAGTTTGGCTCAAAGCTCTATGAATCGACCAAAGGTAGGATCGGTTTGAGTTTGTGAAAGCTCCACGAATGGCTTAATCATGTTCGTTTATAGGTTTTTAGTTTAAAACCTTTGTGGCATTCTCTCGAGCAGTTGAAGGGCTTTATTTGGTTCTACATGTGGGAGTGATGGGCCAAATTTTATATCCCCATTACATCAATTTACCATAAGAATTCACAAAAAGTTTCAATTATCACGTTAAAAAAAAATAGCTCACAGTCTCGAGGCTACTCTGTTTGTTGTGGCTTATTGACACTTCTTTGGGTTTCTCTGAAATCTCGACTGTCAAAGAAGATGTTCGAGGCTAATGGTGTACACTCTCCCATGTTCTCTATGGCTAGTATGTGATGAACTCATTTGGCATCTGTGGGGGTCTAGTAATCTCACTAGCTCGTGTCAAACCAAGAAGCTAAATTAATTCGACAGTGCAATGCAATCTTTGATACAGCATGCATCTGAGTAGTAAACTCTTCAATAATCCACCCTCATGTAGAACCACCAACTCCCAACCTTGAAGAAAGTACAAATATTGACTTAACCACCCCAAGAAGGTACATCGTATCCCTAATTTATGGATAGAACCTAGAGAGAGGCTTAATGCCATTAGCAACCACCTACTCCTGAATGGGTGCGGACTGCATTGACCGACCCTTTCTCCCAGAAACTGTGAGGAAAGAATTAGAACCAATGACACGAGCTTCCATATCCAATGCTGCACCCATTTTTTCCTTCCTCCCAAATTCATCTTTAGCCCGACCATATACTTCAAGCGAATCCATTCTAGGAAGAACAGAGCCGTTAAAGGTCGGTCCAACAGAGAGTGTGAATTCTTCATCAGCCAAAAGTGATTCAGCTATTGTGAATGGTAGATCATACCAGGACCACATGCCCTCATCTAACTTGATCGTAATCGCGGAGGGTAAATGATGTGTTGAAGTATTGTTCTTTACAGCGACATAACCTGCTATGTTGTGGTTCAGGACCAATCGTGAAAGTCAGTTTAAAATGGTCAAGTCAAAGAACTTCTCAAGGTTTGGCATCAAATGGAAATGCCACTCGACATGGCAAACAAAGAGATCTACCGTACGACTCTATAAGTATCAATGTCTGATATTGGTCATGTTGGAAGGCCCAGCATGCTAGACAGAAGCAATAAGTTGGCCCTTTGAACGTGAAAATTGTCAACAATGGAGGCCATATTAAAGTAACCTAATCTACTTTCCTCCCCCACTCATTCGACAAGACAGAATAGAGTTAGGCACTAAGTCCACTCAACACCATCCAATAGTAGTCAAGTGGAGCTCTTTCTTTATTCCAAACTATCTTAACTTCAAAGGCTTGTAGTATCATCTCGTGTAGTATCGCTCGACATGACGGGATGATAAAATATTTTTTAACTCCCAAACAATAAGATGGATGGCCGTCAATTCCATGGTACATGAAAAAAATTATATTCTCTCTCATGCGACTCAAAAAGACTGTATTCAATGTATAACAAGATGGATTGCCGTTTCATCCATTCAACACGGATGGATAATCACCGGTTGTGAATTCCATCAGGACAGACCTTCATCAGGACCATTTGAAAGCCTATTCGACAGCAGTTTCATGAACCTTCAACAAGTCTGGCAGTATGATAAGGAAAGACTATTTCATAGACCTTCAACAGGTCTAGTCATATATTGAGGAAATATTCTTGGACCTTCGACAAGTCTGTAGAGTGGTTCAGTCGACCGGGGACATCCCCCACGGACTCATGTCGAGTCAAGTTGAAGACATAGATTACACATGTCTTATGACTAATAATTTCCTGGTCTCATCAAGTCTAGTCGACCGGGGACATCCCCCACGGACTCATGTCGAGACAAGTTGAAGATATGGATTACACATGTCTTATGACTTATAACTTCCTGGTCTCATCAAGTCCAGACGATCGGGGACATCCCCCACGGACTCATGTCGAGTCAAGTTGTAGACATGGATTACACATGTAACATAACTAATAATTTCCTGGTCTAATCAAGTCCAGTCGACTAGAGACATCCCTCATGGACTCGTGTCGAGTCAAGCTGTAGATATGGAACACATGTCGTGTGACTTAAAATCTGACTTTCATCTGGTCCAATTGATCGGGTACTTCCCCAATGGATCTAGTAGAGTCGAGTTCATTATCCCGACCATCATCTTGCTTGGACAACTGGGTACTTCCCCAATGGCTCTTGTAGACTCAAATTGATAACTTGACATTCGTTTGGTTCAATCAGTAGGCAGCATCAATGCTCGAGTACACCAGCATAATATGGCATCATCCCAAGTGACCTATACGTCTAGTACTCTCCAAGCCAATGGCTCATTAACTTAGAGAGTATGGGACAAACTGTATGGGCCAAATTTGGTCCAGGGACAATTTCGTCCTTTTACTCCAGGCCCAAGCTTTTTACCTCAAAAGGAAGCCCCAATGTTTAAAGTGTATAGAGGCCTAGAGATTCATAAGCCCAAGCCCAGTGAGACGTCACATGCTCAAAGCATAATCGAAGCTCACCCTACTTTAGTCCACATAATGCCAGGCTCATAAATGTCATTCACAACCCATCCGTTCCAACCTATAACGCAGTAATAGTTCCTCAGAAAGTTGACTGTTACCAAGATCCAACGGACGATTAATCAAAAGGTAATAAAGGCACACATTACTATAACATGAATATATAAGGAACAAGGCTCCAAGAGAAGTAGGCATTCAACTTCTAGCTCTCCTACTCACAGCGTTGGGACATCCTAAAGCTCATCACACCTCCGACTGAACGCCCTCACGGCACCCTACGAAGCTCAAAGTAGTATCCAACCTTTGACTTCCCACTTTCTAACTCCTTAGTACCTTCACTGAGTTGAGTGTCGGAGTGCCCCCGGCTCCCACCACACCGGTGGGTAGTATTCCCGCTCACTCTACATCTTTGTTTTACAGGATCGCCAGTGCCTCATTCTTATAAATTCTCGATTGTGGACCTCGGTCGAAAACCAGCGTCTACACACATCAAACTTCAAATCGCTAGTCACATCAAGCTTCAAATCACTTGTCACTTTGAGTGCTATGATGTCAAATCATTTTTCACTTTGAGTGATGTCATGACTAGTCACTTTGGATGTGAATAGCTAATGTAGTAGTTGGAAGGCATTAATTGTCTTTTGCCTTTGACTTTTTGATAAAAGAAAAGTGGTATATGTTTAATTGTTTTTTGGAAATCAATTAACAAATTCACAACACTTCTCTTCTCTAGACCTCTCGGCCAAGGGCTTTCTTCTTCCATTTTTTGGCAAAAAATACCGAGAATAAAGAGAAACAATAGTGATTTTTGTGGCAAAAATTACGGAGTGCTAGCACGCTTTAAGAGTATTGCGAAGGTGATAGGGAAACCCACCCGTGGGCATGGAATCACAACACAAAGCTTGGAGCTTTATGGACCACCATGGCCGAAAATGGAGGAGCTCAAAACCAGTAAATGCCGTGAGCTTCATAGAGTTCAAAGGGCATAAAAAGTTTTGTTCTTCGACGCATCGCCTCAACCGATCAATGTAAGTATTCAATAACTTCTTCGAGTATTCACATATTGTTTTATTGCTTTAAAATGATCCTTGGGACCTTAGAGAAACCCAACAATGGTATCAGAGTCATTAAAGCATGAAACTTGAACTTAGGGTTAAAATTGGGTAAATTGATTTTGAGCATGATTTGATGAAATTATTTGATTAAGTATGCTTAAATGATGGTTAATTGAAGTTGTATTGGATCAATTTCATGAAAAAATGGATTGGATCAATTTTTCCCTTTTTGGTTGGCTTGGTCGAATCATATGGAGCCCTAAAAGTCTTGTTTGTTTTGATTTTGATCATTGGATGAGTTTAAATCGATTGGATAATGTTGATTGTGGATTTAATTGGATTGAAACCAAATCAGACACAAAAACCCTCCCATTGCCGAGACTAGTTAGCATGGGAAATGAGTTGATTTTGATTAAAATGTGTTGGACATGTTTTGATGTTAATGAGCATAATTAATTAGGCTAATTGATGTTTTGGAAATGTTAATTTGGGTAATTAATTATGGCTTACACTTTTGTTAATTAAGTTATAAAATTTTGAATTTGGTAATTTAATTAATTGGGCCTATTTTGTTAATTGGCCTTTAAAAGTTGTAATTGGGCTTAATGGGCTTGGTTGGGCAAGTTTGGTTTAGGCAAATTGGTTGGATCCAATTGGGCCCAAAACCATAACCATAAAATCCAAATATGACGATTGGGCCTTTAAAGTTTAATTGGGCCTAATGGGACGAAATTGATTTCTAGGCTTATGGGGTTATTCCTTGATTGGGTTTTGGTTGCCGAAGCCTATGCCTTGAGAAATTAATTGAAAGCCCAATGGACTTTAATTAAACGATATTAAAATATTTATTGGGCTTTGAGACCCGTAACGATTAGATTTAGAATCTAAGTCGCAAAGGTTCATTAATAAAATGTAATATTTAATTTGGAATTAAATAGTGAATTAGTATTAAATACATATTAAATTGGATTTGATGTTGTAGTTTAGTATAATTCAAGAATTCGTACTTTGAGTACTTATTCGCAAAACGAGTTTGACTCGCGCATAACTAAATCGTTGTTTGAACATTGGATGGTCATTAATATTCAGATTAATTAATTGGATTAGATTAATTGATAACATGCTTGTGTGAATATATGATTACGATGCATGAACAATGTATATCGGATGGATATTAGATGGGTGGGGCAGTTTTGGAAATTGTTGTAATAAATTTAGAATTTATTAATTGGACTTGTCCAGCCTATTACCTCCTTACTCTGTGTATTTCTATTCTCACATATTCCCCTCAATGTAAATGAGGTTTCTTTAGAAGTGTTATGTAATCGGGTAGAAGCAATACTTGTGCTAGCGGGAGATAGGAAAGTGAGAGATTTGTTCTAGGAACAATGTGTTTAAGTATCCATCCGTATATCATTATTATATTTATTTACGCGCCTTATTTTGTGTTTAGAAAGCATGTTTAAGGTTGTATGATGATGAGACCTTAACAAAGATAATAAATTGGTTGCCAATTTGCACGCGAAAAACCCTCAAAATATATTAAGCGTTTTTCCTTCCATTGAGTGATTCTTGCTCAAGATCCAAGACTGGCACTGGTTTGTTGGCCAAAGTCAAGAACTTTAACCATCGCGGATGTGTTTGACTCATGAAGGCTTTGTTCCATATCGGTGTCTTGTCCAAGTTGTGATTTGTTGGCCAAAGTCAAGATCACTTCTTGTCCATCGACATCGATTACGAAGCTTTCCAAGGTCAATCTGGGATCATTAAGTTTTTTGTGCCAAAGCTAAGGCTTAATTGATTCAGAGGAAAAAAGGTTAGGAAATATATTGGATATATTGGCATATATAAGATATATGTTTCAGACTTGGATGTCCACCTACTGGATCTATGAATTGGATGAGATCCAATTGATATTAAGGATCTACCTAGTTAAGTTTCATTCAATTTGTTGGTCAAAGTCAAGATCGTGTGTTATTAAACAGGATCCTAGCCCACTAGGAGACTAGGTTTCCCGAGTACTCAATATAAGGTTAGAGGCTCGCCGAAAAATAGTGGGAGGCAAGTATTAGATTTGTAATTCGTTTAGATACTTGCCATATGCGCACATTTCTTTTTCGTCAAATAAATTAATATATTAGTTGGACTAATATTTGATGTTGTTTTAATTAAACAGTTGGACTGTATTCAAACTCTTTCAATTATAGTTGATTTTATAATTGGATTATAGTAATCAATATAATTGAATTTAACAAATTAAAACTATAGTTAATTATATAGTTAGACTATAGTAATCATTATAATCAATAGTACCTGAAATAGTTGATTAAATAGTTGGACTATTAAAATCAACATAAACTGAAAGATTAACATTTAGAACATAATCCTGGGTGAAAATATGTTTAAACGACTTTAATTTTCAAATTGGGAATAATGAATCAGGATAGTCCTGAAAAATGAGAAGTTACTTTATTTGATAAAATAACATCTTGGACCTAAGCCCGGAGTTAAGGAAATAGTATAACATGATATTTGGAATATTCATGTGATGATAACTTTAGTGCTTAATCTGTTATGCTTGCCGCAAAGACTCATTAATTTCATAATCAGAACTAAGGATTAGATCCTTCTAGTATGATAATGAAATTGAAGGATCTTCATAGATCTATCCTTAGATCTTAGAAGCATTAATTGCAAATGATAACTCTTAGAGAGTTAATGGCTATTATCAATGAGACAAGCCAAAGTTTGCAAAAGGGCAAGAAACGCAAGGCGCATCGTACTTCGACATTTTAGAAGGCCAAGGCTTGGCCGAAGGCTTCTGGGGTGTGAAAAGGGGGCAAAGACAAAATCATTAAAGTCTTCTAGGAAGACAAAGGACATATCCCAAAATTTCTGCCTAAACTGTGGCAAATGGGGTCACTGAAGCGTGACTGCCGTATGGACAAGGCAAACATGAAGGAAATGAAGACGGTGCAAGGCTCCGGCTTCAAAGATGTTTGTCATAAATATGTTCACTATTAGTATTAAAATTGGATTTTAGATACTAAAAGTGGTACATAAATATGTACTGATGTGCAGAATCTGCTCATTAGTAGGATACTGACTTCAGATGAGATTTATCTGCGAATAGGAAACGGGACGACAGTCGCTATTTTAACTGTAGATACCTAAGTTTGGGAACTACCATTCGGGTGTGTACTTAAATTGGGAAACTGTTATAATGTACCTAGTTTGACTAGAAACATTATATCTATATCGAGTATAACTCGTTGCGAGTGTACCTTTATATTCTAGAACACTAAAGTATTTTATTTTATAAAGATGATATTGAGATAAACACATTGGATGTGAATAGCAGTATTTAAATTTTGAATATAAATAAATCTAAAACATATAACATAACAAACAAGTAGCTCATACTGATTTGATCAGATAAGACTTATTGTGGCAGTGTTGTTCGGGACACTTTAAATAAGACTCGTATATCCACACTTTCGAAGAGTGGGTACTAGGACAAATTTGATTCCATTCAAATAATGTCTACGAATCAAGTTTATTGGGCAAAGTGCCTAAAATACCTTTTACTTGGTAAAAGTGTAAGTGTCACCGATCTGTTAACCCTCGTTCATAGTGACGTAAGTGGGCCCATGTCTAGCTAGGCTAGATATGGATATAAATGTTTCGTGACCTTTACGGATGTGGCATCGCGTTATGGTTATGTGTTTCTTTTGAAACATAAATCAGAAACTTTTAGAGTTTCGACACGAAGTAGACAAACAGATCGGCTAAAGTATTATTTAGTCACGGTTAGACCATGATAAAAATACTTAAGCAATAAGTTTCTCGAATACTTGAAAGAGTATAATATTCTTTCAATGAGAACTCCTCCCGGAACACGTCAATTTGACGGTGTGTCTGAACATAGAAACCGAATTTTGTTGGAGATGATAAGGTTAATCATCAGTCGCTCTGAGCTACCATTTTCCTTCAAAGGGATAAGCATTTTACAGTGCAATACTTATTTTGAATAAGGTTCCATGAACATCTGTTAAACAGAATTCATATTAGATATGATCAGGAAAGAAACCGGGCTTTCTCATTCCTGAAGATTTGGGAATGCTAGGCATATGTTTGGATGATACCAAACTAGAACCCAAATCGGATAAGTGCCTAATTGTAGGTTATCCTAGGGAAACCAAAGTATAGTACTTATACATCTCACACAAGAACAATGTAATTGTTGCCATTATACAGTTTTCTTAAGAGGAATACCAATATGCAGTGGTAAGTGGGAGGATAGTAAAACTCGATGAAAATCGGAGTAATACTGTTTCTGGCACTGATTCCTTAATGAAACATAAATAGTTCATCAAGGATGAAACTATACCAGTAATCTTCGAATACACAAGAACCGCGTTAGTCGGAGAGAGTCAGAAAATAACCTGGGAGGTATAGGTTTCTAATCTCACCTCATAAAGATGTCAATCTTATGGAAGAATACGAACTAACTACGTATAAGGAAGTGATACAAGGTATCGACTCCCTATTATGGCAAAGTGCCATAATTTCCGAAATGGATTCCATGTACATCAACTAAGTTTGGACACTAGTTGAAGTACCGCAAGGCATTGTGCCTATTGGTACTATATAAGTATTCAAGGAAAACATACATGGATGGCAACATACCAACGTACTAAGCTAGGCTTGTAGCGAAAAGGTATCGTTATCAACATTGTGTAGATTACGATGAAACCTTTTACTTGTTGCCATGGTTAAATCCATTTGGATAATGCTTGTTAATGCTACATATTTCATTTATGAAATATGGCAGCAGAACGTCAAGATCATTTTCCTTAACGGAAACCTTTTGAAGGATGTTTATCAACGTCCTAACGATTTTGTCGTACCTAAACAAGCAAACAAGGTTTACAAGTTATTTCGATCCATTTATGGATTGAAGCAAATATTATGTTTTTGGAACTGATGTTTTGATGTAATCATAATAGTATATGATTAAATTCAAAACATAAATAATTCTTGTGTATATAAGGAGGTTAGTGGGAGCGCACTGACTTGAATGTCCTAAAAATGATGACATGTCATTTTTTGGAAATGATATTCCCATAATACAATCGGAGAAAGCCTGGCTTTCATGAAAAATTCTTCGTAGAATTCTTGAGAGAGACAACTTTTATTCTAGGAATAAAGATCTATTGGGTTAGATCTAAAAGTTGTTAGTACTCTCCGAGAACTCGTACATTGAAATAAATGTATGCGACCTGATGTCTCATGTGCTTTGAGCATATGGAGTCACAATCAGGCCAATCCGAGTGATAGTCACTGGATTGATGTTAAGAACATCTTTAAGTATCTTAGAGGAACTAAGGATGCTGTCTTATACTATGGAGAAGGAGAACTTGAAGTGACTGGGTTCACTGTTGCAAGTTTCCTAACCAATAAAACGACTATAAGTCGTAATAATGGTATTATATAGTTTGAATAACGGAACAATGAGCTGGAAATCTTCCAAGCAAGATACTGTTGCCGAATAAACAAGGAAAGCGGAACATTGCTGCGATTGTCGCAGCAATAGTAACATCTTGGATCTAAATAATTCTAATTAGATTAGATATAATTCTGTTAGCAGCTGAGCTAGGCTTCAGCACAGGCTAAAGAATTATTGATCTCATCAAAGATCCGATATATACTTTAACCTGTTTTCATCTGATTCATCGGATCATACATCGTGACGATGTGATGATCATATAAATCGCATCAGATGATAACCTTTTAAATCCACAGACGAAATCTGTTTTCTCAGCAAAAGTTTGAGCGACACGTACATGGTTCAGGTGTAAAGCACTTAAGTGACTGGCTATAGGCCAAGTGGGAGATTGTTGGACAGTTATGACCCATAGCGTCACTATTTGTACAGATCATGGTGTTGTTGTACAAATTAACTATGTGACAAAGAAAATTGCTCTTTTATCATTTGTGATTAGATCACCAAGATGAATAAATGATAGAATGTCCATATGATTAGTTACGGATTGAGATGATATGAGACAGTATCAATCCACGAAGGTTTGATTATTAAATATCCATAGTCGTAGTATTATCGATATTGGACATCGATAATGTGGAATAGACTAGTATTACATTTGTGCGTGTTATGGGAGCTTAACGACATAGTTCTCATATATTTGGGTATTTGATACTTATGCAAGTGTGATAGGAGGTTGTGTTTTACCAATGGTAAGGAAAATAGCTTCGCTCTGGAAAGACCTCTTCGGAATTCCATTGGTAGTATAACTATATGTCTATGAAAATCCGAATCAGGGTTGGTGTATTTGGTCTTAACCTGAGACTTTCACCGCTAATACTTGCAACAATCAATATACTTTGGTCTTGGTCGTCCAGGGCTTTAACCGGTTCTGAGTACGCCTCTTCTAGGTATATTGAGAATCATAGTGTGTTGGGTGTGATGTCAAGACGGAAGTATCACTTCAGTTATAGTGGAGATGATGATCACATAAGATACGGAACTAGTACTCATATGTACTGCAGTCATCGGGATAATATGACTAGGTCATAGTTATCCGATTATAGAGACTATTTACCAGCCATTCGATATGTGCTTCGTATGGGGCAGACACTTTTCCAGCCCCAGGCCTTGCACGTGAACATCCGATACTGGATCGAAATACACAATACTACGTATACTACGCCTGATATAGATCATATATTCCTATAAGAATATTTTCTGGAGAATTGGGTAGGCATGGTGCTTTGCTAAAAGCCACCTTGTCTTGTAAATCGGAAAAAATATAGTACTAGGTACGTACGTATTCGGATAGTCCGATAACCGAATTTACTGCCAACATATCCAAGGATCTCATGGGTCGCTTCCCGAAGATTCACCGATGACGTATGACTCGTACTTTATTAATCTGGGATTAATTAGATGAGAGAGAAAATTAATCTGGATTAATTACGGAGATATTTTATCTAGGATAAAATATTATTTAAAGAGAGAAAAATAATTAATTTGGAATTAATCGATAAAATAATATATTCGATATATTATACGAAATTGGATTTCGACGCTGAATTAAAATTAGATTTTAATTCGGGTAAACGAGTTAATTTAGAATTAATTCGTTAGCGACGTGAATAGTGATTTTGCTATGCATAATTATTTAATTGTGTCACGATGAAAATTCATTAATTCGGAATTAGCAAATCCGAGCCCGAGAGTGTTTGCGGGCGCACTCGCATTTCGAATTCAAATGCCGCCCACAAGTCACACCAAGCGTCAAATCACTAGTCACATCAAGCGTCAAATCACTTGTCACTTTGAGTGATGTGATGTCAAATCACTTGTCACTTTGAGTGATGTGATGACTAGTCACTTTTGATGTGAATAGTTGATGTAGTAGCTGGAAGGCATTAATTATCTTTTGCCTTTGACTTTTTGATAAAAGAAAAGTGGTATATGTTTAATTGTTTTTTGGAAATCAATTAACTAATTCACAACACATCTCTTTTTCTTCTCTCCTCTAGACCTCTCGGCCAAGGGCCTTTCTTCTTCCATTTTTTGGTAAAAAATGCCGAGAACAAAAAGAAGCAATAGTGATTTTGTGGAAAACATTACGGAGTGCTAGCAAGCTTTAAGAGTCTTGCGAAGGTGATAGGGAAACCCACCCGTGGGAATGGAATCACAACACAAAGCTTGGAGCTTTATGGACCACCATGGACGAAAATGGAGGAGCTCGAAACCAGTAAATGCCATGAGCTTCATGGAGTTCAAATGGCAAAAAAAATTTATTCTTCAACGCATCGCCTCAATCGATCGATGTAAGTATTCCGCAACTTCTTCGAGTATTCATATATTATTTCATTGCTTTAAAATTATCCTTGAGACCTTAGAGAAACCCAACAATGTAACATCCCAGATTTTCGAGACTGTTCTAGAGGATTCCCGGACCGACGTTATAGTCTCAGGAATGGGATGGTAATGAAGAATAAGAGTTCAAGCGATGTTATATGAGTTAGAATAATAGATTATGAATTTTCATCATATTGGAAAACGTGTGGGATCAAAAGTCAGTTACTCGATTTTTATTACACGAGAAAAGTTTACCGTTTTGAGCACAGAATTAGGAAACGAACTCCGATCGAGTTGATTCATGAACCTTCAGACTCATTTTTCCGAGACGAACAACTTTCGCGTTGAACATTTTTCGAAAATCGCACCAGAAGGGCTTAAAAAGTGAAGCTTTCCGAGAATGCCCTTATAAGTGAGGGCGTTTTGGTAATTTTCGGGTATAGATATTTTTGTATTGTTATAATTATTTTATTATTATTATTATTATTATTATTATTATTAAACAATTACAACAAGTAAAGAAGAAAAAAAAGGAAGATCAGTGCGTGTGCGTCGCACGGGAGAAAGGGAAAAGGAGCTGTGCCAGTGGCCAGCCGGCCACTGCCGGCCGGCACACCGGTGCCGGGGGACTCGTCCAACCACCACGCATTCGGCAGTGGCCGGCGATCATCCAGTAAGTCGCCAAAACGGCGAGAATGGAGAGGGAAAGAGGCGCGGCTTGGGTTCTTCGATCCCGACTCGTCGCTTCGAACCATGGCCCATGCCACCCGTCAAATCGAAGCCCTCGACGAGTACTACAAGTGTGCAGAGTCGATTTCACCAAACAGCGGCCGGAATCACGTAAAATAAAGAAGAAAGCGGTGAATGAATAGTAACTTGGCATGAGCAGTAACTCCGATCGGAATTCCGATCACACCAACGCGTTCGTATGGCCGATGGGAGTCCGAATATGGCCTCAGAATTTCGGTACGACTTTCCGTTTAGAATTTGTCATTTTAAAGTTTAAAGCTTTATATTCGGATGTTTCTAGTAGTTCCGTAGTTTAGCGAATTAGCATGAAATGAATTGGATATGTTTTAATATGTTAAAACGATAAATGTGGTAGAATCCGGGGATGAACGAATTAGATTTGATCGATCCGATAGAATTAATGAGTATCCGGTAAAATGGAGTTTCTCGCGCGACCGAGCGTAATTGACCGTAATCATGAAAATAATATTAATATGTTATTGCGAGGGTATTTGAGTATTTCCGAATTAGTTCGGAGGGTTCGAGATCCTTCCGTAGCGTTTGCAAAAACTTTTCCATAAGTTTTGCCGCATACGCGTAAAATGAGAATATGACCCATCTAACTAATTTAGAATAGCATGTAAGCATGTATTAGAGTAATAAAGCTTAGACCGTAGTATCAGAGATGATTCGGGTGTTCCGGGGAAACCCGTAGTTGTTTTAGATAAGTTGGAAGTTCCGTAAATAGCGGTACTAACCTTGCGTTGTTACTTGTTTGACAGATCGGACCTGGATCGTGGGCACTCGCCTAGCCAGGTAATTAACTCATGCTTCGAATACTTAAAAGATTTAGCCTTGTTCGAAATTAGATATATAGTAAGGTAGAATATAGTATATGCATGAAACATGTATATAGTTATACATACAGATGAATGTAGAAGATAGAAGCAGGTGTATTTATATGCATATATAGATAAGAACAAGAAATTACAAGTAGAGGTATGAGTAAGAGATAAGTATGAGCATGTATAAGTAAATAGATGCACTAGTAGATATAAACCGGTATGAATATATATGTATAGATGGAGCATATAAATAAGGTCATAATTATGACTATAATTAAATGAGACTTGGGTTTGGGGGATGTAGAAACTACACCCTAAGGAATGAGACTAAGGTTTAAAGAACACATTGTAAGGGAATGAAAAAAATTGTATGTTCGGATGTATGTAGAAGGATACAAAAATAAGAATACAGGTACATGCACACATAAGCATAAACATATATTTAGCAAGTGAGTATATAGTTTATAAGTACTTTAATGTATGTTATTTTGAATATGTCTGTGTGTGAGCAAAGCATAATCAGGACATGTTATGCATATAGAACATAAGGTAAGTTGCATGAGGTAATAAGAAATCTTGTACATGGTAAGCATGTTAGATAAGTATATAGAGTGTAAAGATAAGTTTTATGTATGATTAGAGTAATGCATGTATATGAATAATTTCAGTGTGTTATAGAAATACACGACCTGAGGTATGTACATGTATGACGTGTAATAAATCATGACTAGAGTAGAAAGAAGCATGAGAGATGCATATATAAATGTGCATATGTGTGTGTGTGTTAAGATTTTTAGAGATTGAGTTGCAGTTAACAATGTTTTTGAAATTCAAAGTGTTTTAAAGAAAAGTTGTAAATGCTTTTGAAAGAAAAGTATTCTAGAAAGGTTTCGTACAGTTTTGATATTTGATTTATGTTTTAGAAGTTCACCAGCAGTTTTACATGGTTTTCGGGGCATGAGGTAAAACATCACCCCAGTATGTAACTTGAGAAACAGTTGGAATTGACGGATACAGAGTACATGTGCACATGTAGGGCCAGGATGGCGGCTTAGGATCATGTACCTGGTCCATAGTGATGGCTACACCTAGTTGAGTTATGGTCCTAGGTGTAGAGCTCTACGTTGCAATTGAGTATTTGTCCTGGACGTAAGGCACCACCAACCTCAGAGATGCCGCAGTTGAGTTATGGTCCTGGGCATCGAGTACACCCAGTTGAGTTATGGTCCTGGGTGTAGAGAGACGTCCAGTTGAGTTATGGTCCTGGACGTAGAGCAGTTTTTAGTTTTCAGACTTTCAGTACACAGTTTTCAGAAAGAAGTTTTGAAATATCAGATTTTCAGAAAATAGTTTTCAGAGATACAGAACTCAGAGAATGTGTTAGTTTTCAGTTTTCAAATACAGATTACAGTTTCAAACATAAATTTCAGTTTTCAGTTACAGTTTTCAGAAAGAGCTTTTCCAGAAAGAAAAAGTAAAATAAAGTTTTCAGCAAAGAGTTCTTCATAAAGGGTTTTCAGAAAGTACCTTCTAAAGCATAGCATGTTAAGTGTAGTAAGGTTTATAAATCATGCATATAAATTATGTATTCTAGTACTTTCATATGAGATGCATATAGTTAATATTATGCATGATATCATTAGTACATTCATATGTAAGTTCTTCAGAAAATGTTTAAAAGTAATAGTTTATAATGCATGGCATATTAAGCAGAGTATAGTTCACAAGACAAGTATATAGGTCACACATTCTAAAAATCATATGAGATGTATGTAGTTGATGCTGATGCCCGATAACATTATCATGTTTAAATTTATTTTGAACGATGTTTGTACGAGTTATATGTTTACATAAGAGAGATTCTTTATGAATAATAAAGCATGATGATAGAATTATATTTACATATGTATGCATGATCGAAGACTGTGTAATGAAGACTTATAAGAAGAATATCTCATAAATCCGATTGATGACATTTCAATGGAATAAAAGAAAGTTATTATAATTGTCTAATTTTCGACTTCTCAGAGTATACAGAAAAGTTAAGAAAGGAATCAGAGTAGCACAGTATAAGTGTAATGGACCTTAGTTTGCTAGTTAGTAAAGTAAAACTTGATGAGTTATATGGATTGTAGTAATCAGAAGTTAGTATATGTATATGTGTGTCCAGATAAAAAAGATCAGTAACTAATAGTATGGTAATTAAATGGATACAAGTCATATGGTTATATCTGTTTTGTAAATTTCTGCATGGTTACTTACTGACTCAATATGACTCACACCTTCTCAGTTGTAGTTTTGCAGGCTAGTAGCAGAAGTTTGGTGAAGCCTTTGAAGACGGTAGATCGCCCCAATTGCAGTCAAGAGAGTCCTGGGTTGAGTTATGGGTCCTCACGGCCATTTGTATGGTTTTGTATTTGCATATTATTTGTATAAGTCATGTAATGGTATAGTTTCGTTTTGAGTGTACATTATGTTTGTTGGGTTCAGGCCTGAGGCCTTGTTGATGATTGAGTTTGTGTTGAGTTGTTTGACTTGGTTGTCTTTTGGAGCAGGCTATAAGCCAGGTTGCATGATGTTACGAATACATCATGCCGATATTTCGTTAGATTAAGAGGCTTATAGAGGTAGGGCTAGCCTGTCTCCTGCCGGTAGCATCCAGGCCTAGGCGGGATGTTACAAACAAAAACCACGTTGAAGCCTACTTGACAGATGGACTTCAGTAACGTCTGGTTGAAGATGGAAAATTTAGCGCTAGCAGGGAGGAAACCCATGTAATTTTTATTATTGCAATTTATGTTTTATTTTGTGTATATATGTTGTACAGTTTTTAATTTTGTGCAATATTTTCAGGGAAAAGCACAAACAGAGCATTTAAGGCAGAGCAAGATATGAGGAATTGTGTTTGGCAATCACAAGGATGAGATTTAATTCATTAGTGATGGTTGAGTAGGAAATGGTTTTTTGAGACATATCCTGATGGATTTATATACCAAGTGAGTGCATATTGCTTACACAATTCAGTTGTCTTAAATAATTTCTTTCATTTGCTTTTCGATTGTGATTTCTTTAATTTTTGCCAACAGGATCCAGACTTTTTGACTTTCATGATTTATTTACTATTTAGCTAATAAATCATTTGGCAAGTATTAATACTATTATTACTCACCCCTTTTCAGGATCTATAAATTCAACTCGTTATTGCACTGTGGAAGGCATCCAGATTTTAGAAAGAAATATAAAAAATAAAAATAAAAATGGAAGCAACTTCAAGAAGACGAGTTGTTAACATCTGTGTGTTTTGTGGTACTAGTGTTGGTTCGAAACCATAATTCGTTGCGGAAGCACATGAATTGGGTAGAGTCATAGCTGAAAAGAATATGCACTTAGTATATGACAGTGACAATCTTGGATTAATGGTATACGTTTTGAGGATCATACAGGAAAAAAAAAGGTAGTCAAGTTCTAGGAATCATCCCAAAACCTTTGGCAGAGACGAATCTGATAGGACCATCCAACGGGGAGGAATGCATTGTGTCAGGTATGTCTGAACAAATGGTTGAAATGATTAATCGTGCTAATGCTTTTATTGCTTTGCTAGGTGGCTTGGGCATGATACGGGAATTTTTTCAGTTTTATCTTGGACGAACTTGAACATACATCATAAACCAATTAGACTGTTTGAAGTTGATGGATTTTATGATTTCTTTTGTGTGTTTCTTGATGATGGCCAGAGAAATGGGTTCGTGTTAAAATCTGTAAAAGATATCCTCTTTACTGTCAGAACTGCCAATGATTTAATTGACCAATTTTTAGCCTTTGAACCACAAATTGACATTATTCTTTCCAAGAAAAACTGGTCAATAATGATCGTGGTAAGAAGCGTTAGATAAATCTAGATCTTAACCTTTAATTTTATTTTTAGACGTAGAATACCAGCTAATCAGGTACAATCCTCTAAACTCTTTTTCTACTTTTTTAGACATGGGGACATTATCTCAATTAGGTTGGGGGAGGGGAATAGTTGATTAGTATCTTTTTTTTATTTTTTTTTTTCGGTGTGTTGTTTTTTCTTGGTTTTTATTTAAAAATTTTCAAAAAAATTCAAAAAATTTTAAAAAAAAATATTGTGTGTTTTTAATTTGACTAATCATGTGAAATTGGTGTGAGATAGCTGTGTAAGGAATTTTCACTCTTGAGACGTATCTCAACCTATTTCGTAACAAGTTAATTTTTTTTATTTCCTTTTGAATTGTCTATAATACTGACTAAACTGGATCTTCATATGCTCAGTTGACATGTATTATCAACATGCACTGTACCATAAGGCCATGAGTTGTAATTGAAAAGTTTGTAATATTCAGTGTTCTAGTTTAATTGGAGAAAGCATCTAAAAAGCAGTTGAATAATTTAAAAAAAAAATTAACATCTGACGTCCGAATAATTAAGTCTGTATGGGTGTTTTAACACCTAGTGACCTAAAGCCAACTGGTTTGGAAGTCACTGGCCCAAAGCTCGCAACATGATTGAAGATGTTATATATATATATAAAAATAAGATATCTGAAATCCTAGTAATTAAGTCTATAATAGTGTCTTAACACCTAGTGCCCTAGAGCCAATTAGCTTGGGAGTCAGTGGCCCAAAGGTCGCTACATGGATTGAAGATGTTGTAAATTAAAAAAAAAATCCATTGCTAAAAAAGGTGTGAATTCTAATATAAATTTAGGACAATAATATTACTCTCTTTTCAACTACACTTATGAATATTGTGGGCACAATGAGCTGATTAATACCTTGTTGGTTATGTATATGGAGAATGGTAAAAATAATCGAAGAATTTACTTATTTGGTGATTTAGAAAGAAAGAAAACAACTACTAACTTGGATAAGAAGTTTCACTTATTTAGTCACTAACTTGTGTATTCTCTTTTCTCTTGTCTTTTTGATTTTGTGTTCATTAGATTGACGTGTATCGTTGCTATATGCCCTCACGAGACTACAACTTGTCCACTAGGGACACCTAAGGGTTTAAAAGCTTGTTGCATACACTAAATGCAACCGTGATCCCTACGAAAGTGGCTTAGTTGAATTTTAATTATTTATTTATTGTATTTTATTTTATTATTTTACTCGAGGACTAGCAAAATGTTAGGTTTGAGTGTGTGATGAGTGGAAAATATATCAATATTTACCACCTATTTTACTTAATATTTTGTATAGTTTCTCGAGTTTTATGTATGTTTTGATGTGTTTTAGTTTATTTTATAGATAAAATAAAATCAAAACTCAATGAAATCAATCAGGACAAAATGTGGAACGAATAAGGGCAAAAATTGGACTTTATATTTGGATTTTGGAAGCTTGAAACTTGAAATGACGTTCTAACGAAGTACAATTTCAGAAATTTCAACTTTGCGCAATTTTCATATTTTGGCCATAACTTTCTACTCCAATATCGGATTGAGGTTATTCAAGTTCCAGATTAAAGAAGACTCAAAGATAAACAATTTTAACTTTCATAATAATTTCGAATTCCGAAGTTTCCATGATCGAAATTGATAAAATATCCGTAAGTATGTTATGTGTAATTATTAAAGTCATTTTCAAAACCAAAAAAATAAAATAAAATAAAAAATAAAATTATCAAACTTCCACCAACCATGCTTGCATATTTGGTGGAGGATTTGGTGCCATATTTTGTGTCATGTTGGTGGAGAAATTGGTGGAGGTAAAATTTTACCTATAAATACCAAGCCATTTCTTTTGTAAATTTCATACTTTCTTTGGTTTCTTGATAAGGAATTAAGGATTGTATCTTATGTGTTTTATTTAATAGTTTTGTAATGTATTTTTATTTTTATTTTTAGTAATAATAGTTTGTATGTGTTTACTTTCTTTTATGTTTAGTAGTTAATTTATGCTTGGAGAAGGGTGAAATCTTTAATATGATAAGGTAGATTAATCTCACTTAATTTATAATATGGAAATTGTAATTTAATAATATGGATTAAAGTTGATACCGCCTTAATGGCTTATTTTATTTATTTGATATAATATGACACCGCCTATATGGTCGGTCTTTAGGTGACAGATGATTACTGCCTACATGGTTAGTTTATGGACAAATAATAACACGCCTTTATGGCTGGTTTGACTTAAATGGATAACAGTGACAATTTCTATATTAAAATAAAGTGATTTGAAATATTAAAGGTGGATCCATTATCCCCATCATTTTATTTTTATTCTATGGAAATGATGAAGCATAATATTCATGAGTTTTATAATTGATTTAATTATATTATGTTAATACTCTAGTTTGTTTATTGAATCTTAAGCTTAATGTTTCTTGTTCCTGATCACTAATAAGATTGATGTGGTAAGCTTAAAATGAACTTGGAAAAGGGATTTTAGGTTTCAACCTTAGATTGAATAGCTCACGATCTCACCTTAGGGCATGGTGATCCTTAGGTAGATTTCCTTCCAGAATAGACATATACCTGTCAGACCGGGGTAACCACAATTGGAACTTGAACTTAGTGAATACATGTACCTTGGTTAATATGACATATGATTAATTGGGTCATTCCGGGTGTTTGCATCTGACCATCGGAAGAGGCTTTTGCATATTTTCGTGTACCAGGTTAGCAAACTGATTTATTACATATATATAAAAGAATTAATTCATCATTATATTAATATTGTGTGGAATCACAACCCTAGATATTTGTGTCTTTTGTTTATTTTCCTTAGTATTTTCTTTTGTGTATTTATTTATTTAGCAAATCCATATTCAACTAATCAATCAAGCAATCTGATGAGCGTAAAATATATCAATATTTACTGCCATTTTTACTTAATATTTTGTTTAGTTTCTCGGTTTGATAAATGATTTGATGTGTTTTAGTTTATTTTGCAGATAAAATAATATTGGGACTCAACGAAATCATTTAGGACGAACTGTGGGTCAAATAAGGGCAAAATTTGGACTTGACATATTAATTTTGGAGATTGGAAACTTGAAAGGGCGTTTTAACGAAGTGCAGTTTCGGAAATTCCAATTTTACGCAACTGTCGTATTTTGGGCATAACGTTTTACTCTGATATCGGATTGAACTGATTCAAGTTCCAGATTAAAGAAGACTCAAAGATCTATAATTTTGAAAGATAAAATAATTTCAAAGTCTAAAGATTTCATGACGGAAATTGATGAAACATCTGGAAGTGTGTTATGTGT